>JBAMHZ010388602.1:0-12186 GCA_037177395.1 Alpinia galanga
TGAAATGGAGGAGAGCGTCGGGTATTTTATGTGATCGTAAAGTACCTCTAAAACTTAAAGGGAAGTTCTACAAAACTACGATTAGACCTGCTATGTTATATGGAGTTGAATGTTGGGCTATGACTTGGGCACACAAGTAAAAGATGAGAGTTGCAGAGATGAGGATGTTAAGATAGATGTGTGGACATACGAGGATGGACAGAATAAGAAATGAGAACATTAGAGAGAAAGTTAGAGTTCCATCTATTGAGAAAAAACTCCGAGAAACACGTTTAAAGTGGTACGAACATGTACTTAGACGACCAGTAAATGCCCCAGTTAGGCGATGTGAAACCATAACAAATACACACATCAAACGTGGTAGAGAAAGACCAAAAAAAGACTTGGTTAGCAATAATAAAACAAGATAAAATTTATTTAAATATAAATGATGATACGTTGGGAGATAGAGCTCAATGATGTAGAAGGATCCATATAGCTGACCTCACCTAGTGGGATAAGGCTTGGTTGTTGTTATTGTTGTATATTTTTTACTTTTATCATTTTATTTCAAAAAATAAGTCTAATGGGTCAGGCCCAAATTAGTCCAAACACAGGCCAATTGTTTAGTCATAGTTTAGTGCAGTCATGACTTGTACTACACAACCCTTAATTGCCCATGTTGTAGACAAGGTTTAAAATTTCGAGGTATGCCAAAATTTCAGCTTATATCTGGAATGATACGATTTTGATATTGTATAATGTTGTGTCAATATGATTTCAGTACTTTAAAAATATAAATATATTAATTCAAAGAATATTTTTAGTAGTATTTAATTGTTATAGATGTTTACTATTGAATTATATTTGAAATTTGAATGTTGAATTCAAGCTTTGATATTATTTGTGAAATATTTGATATTTATTGAGTAAAAGTCAATTTAGAGTTAGGTTAAACATGGAACATTTCACTACATTGCCATGGGTAGACTATTTCATCGACCCTTTTCACAAATTGCACAGGGAGTCATCTTCACAAGCACCTACTATTGCCATGTTTTTCAAGTGGATTAATTGGTGAATAGAAAAGTGTGTTTCAAACAACATTGATTCTCTTGTAATAAACTTATAATATCCTTTTAGAGATATTTTTTCTCCAAGTTATACAAATTATGACCTACAGCAAAGAGCTTTAGTTTAAAGTTTCTCAAAATTATCAGGAATATCATAATAACTACTAGTTCAAATTTCCAAAAAATAATGATACCATATGTTTCCCACATAAATAGTTTACCTATCAAGACGGCAAATTGGACCAGTAATTGCCTTGTATAATGACCTTTTCACAGCTGACCTCCATGTGGCAGGAAATGAACCTCCCTATTTACAGATGTTTTGACCAAATTAGAGTATGGATTTACATGTTGCAAATGTAAGCAAAAAAGTTGAACTAGATTCTTACCCAACCAAAGCTCCTAGACAGGTCATTTCCTGTTCCAAGAGGAATGATCCCAGTTGGAGGAATTGGCTCTCTGTTCTCTTTGTAAAGTTGCCCAAGGCTTCCTAACACCCAACCTACTGTACCATCACCTCCTGCAACCTGTTGAGAAGATTCACAGGGTAGTATTATCACCTGTAAACTTCATTGCTAAACCAAGATTTACATCTTCATCTGATTACCGCATGCTTTTTACACAATCATATATCAGAGAATAGAAACAGAACAAAATAATCACCACAGAGATTAGAATGAATGACGATAGAATAGAAAAGCAGCTAGTGAAGACAAATGATATTACTTGAGCTCAATCAGATACAATGTGATATATAACTGCCATTCAAAAGTCGGTTTGTATTAATTGGGATTAGTTCCAAGCCAGCATACCATGACTCTCAGCAGCTAGTGAAGACAATGATATTACATGAGCTCAATCAGATACAATGTGATATATAACTGCCATTCAGAAGTCGGTTTGTATTAATTGGGATTAGTTCCAAACCAGCATACCATGACTCTCAGATTTTCACGGGTAGCCTTTGCACAATCATCACCTAGATCGGCCATCCTTTCCAAGCATGCCAAACCATACTGAACAAAATCTGAAGGCTTTGTAACTGAAAGATCAAATACCTGCATGTTCAATTAAGTAATTGTTAGAGGGAATATCATTGGATTTACATACAAATATGAACGTCCATGTAATGGAAGACACTAACAACTGCATGTGACTGTGACTAACAAACATAAGAAAGTATTAAAATGCTGCATGGATGCTATGAAAAGTTGAATTTAAAAATCTAGATCGAGGGCCAGTGAAAAAGGGGAAAAAAAAAAGTGACCATCAATTAGAAAAGTAAGAAGTATGAAATAAGTGTGAAAAACAAAACTTATTCCACTTACATGATAAGCAATCTAGTTTTACTTTCTGTCAGATGATATGAAACCTACTTCCTCTGTTAAACAAACAAATACTGTCATACACTTTGAAATTTGCATGCAACAAAACAAAAAAGGGAAACATCAAAGGCAGTACTAGCGTCAATATATTGGAAAGCTAAATACGATTGATTATCATGCAACCTAGAATCATACATACATACATTGCTTCTAAATATTTCCCAAAACTCTGCAAAGAGCTTCCTTTTGTATTTGACGATCTATATGACCTTTTTGTTTATTACAAGGGTTATAATGTGTACATAAGAAGTGCTATGTGGTATTAGAACCCAGAACCAGTTAAAAATGCAATCAGGTGTACTAGCCATGTGCGACAATAGAGGCTCGTGTGGGACACTTCATTCCAGGCAAGAAGTGGAGTTTATGAATCTATTATTGGCGAACTAAACCTCTTTGATCGATCTAATCCCTTCCATGTTTTATCCAAGATGATACCTTGATAGCGTAGAAGGTCAAAATCTAAAGAACCATGATATAATGCAGGAATTACCAGACCTGGTCCTCGCCGATCAGGTCCTGCAGCCGGCCTTTGAGAACAGAGCCATGTCGCCCCCCGCTGCGCGAGTTAATGAAAACCACCAAGGGTGCCTCCGGCGGTTCGTCTTCCACCCATCCAGCCTCCCTCGCCGCAGCCTCCGCCTCCAAACCGGCCCCAATGTCCCTCGACCTGACAGCCTCCCCGATCGCCTCCACCAGGCGGTCGGGAATCACGACCTTCTGGCGTAGCCCATGTTTTTCGACCTTCAGGAGGCCCGCGAAGCCGCACCCCAACAGGGAGTAGTCCTTGATCGAGGAAGACCTGGAAGGGGGCGCCGACTTCCGCGGCGGGGTCGAGGACGCACTCTCGCAGTCGGCCATCGAGGGCGTCGAAGAGCATGTGGTGAGGGAGTCGGCCTCGTCCTCGACTAGGTTAAAGGCGAGGTACTCTTCGTCGTCGCTGACCGTCGTCGTCGGGGCGGTCATGGAGATCGCCTTGGATCGATTGGAGGAGGAGGAATTCAACAAGGTGAGGCGGACATGCTTCCAAAATCGAGTGGATTTCGATCGAGGCATTGATTCCTCTTCTCTTCTCTCCTCTCCTCTCCTCTCCTCTCCTCTCTTCTCCTTCTGCCTCGACCGCCATCGACGACGTCCGTATAACTGGGAAGAAATTTCATTCTACCTCCTGCAATTCATCTTATTTACAAAATGCCCCTAAAATTTTTTGGCTCCGTCAATAACACTGTTCACTTCATCAGTTGTTGATTGTATCCATCAACGGCCAAGATTAAATATCTACTGAATTGGACGAATATGATTAAAATTAATGGTAACTTTCACATATTTTTATTTTTATTTTTATTTTATCTCGTTGCTCTTTTAACGTAATTATGAGAGGTTCGATTTAATAAGATTTTTTATTTATATTTGTTCAATCTATAAAAAATTTAATTAAAAAATAAATTTAACTACTCATTTTAATATGCGAATAAATTTGATCACATGTGTATTAAATGTTAATATTTCTAAATAGAGATTATAAATTGTTCCAGGGATAAAACTTTATAAATGATATTTATCGATGAATTTATTACTATACTTATAATTAATATATTAAATTTTAAATAATAAAAAAAATTAAATTAGAAGTTCAATAACATTTAAATAAATTAAATTCAAATCAAATTTAAATAACATAATAGTCGATTTTGATTCACAATCCTAAATGTGATAAAATAAATAAATATCTTCAAGTAAAAAATGACAGTCAAAATGTGATAATATTCACGTCAAATATCTTTCATGATCAATCTTCTAATTTAATGAAGATGATAAATCATAAGAGACTTCATTTATAGTAGTCTTTTTGTATTGAGAAAATTAAAAATTTAACAAGATATTTCGTACCAATTGAGAATTAATTCTAAGATCGTATGTGACAAGCATCTATTAATTGACAGCGGAGAAAATGTATAAATTTGAAATGTTTTTAAAGGGTTTTATGATATTATGAGGATTGATTTTAAAATAATATAAAAATACGGGGGTCAATTGAGATTTCTGCTGTATTTCGAACATTTGCCGCGAATACTAACGCACGCAAATGACCATCTTGAAGGCAGTTAATTACGATAATTGCCATCGAGCTTAGCTGCGGGTCTTCAATAATTTCGATTTTAAATTTTAAAATGATATTTAAAAATAAAAAAACTATTGAATCTTATTTTGTTTTATTTAAACTAAAAATATTTTAGTCCTGTCCGTTAAAAAAAAGTTTAATTTTCAAGTAAATAGGGATATATATATATATAATTTATTATTTAATATTTAATATATATTTCAAAGTGCAATATTGATAGCTAAGTGGACGGCTCACCTAGCTTAATTGTCACGGTCGTTGTTGTTATTATTATTTGATAAGCACGTGATTTATTTGCATGCAATAATTAATTTGTATAGTGGAACAACAGTGTGTTAAACCATCTACGATCATCTGGTCTCAGGGGCTATAAAGAATGTTCATATGCCCCCGAGAGCCTTGTGGTTAACACGATAATAGACTTATACTATAGAGAAAGGATCAATTTCTAAAAGTTGTAAGTCTTTTCGGGATGTCTACCTTCCTGTCACGTTAATCCTTAGTTGGGTATAAAGTACTCCTCATGATTTATCTCCTTCGTATTGACTGTGAAATCGATTAACGGAGGTACTGAGGACGAACGAATCGCTTTACACCATATAAAGAATGTCCATATATATAATCTCTTAGATGGAAAAAAAAGAAAAAGGGAAAATAAAAAATAATAATATTTTTTAAAGAAATAATATTTTTTTTAGAAAATAAAGAAATGAGAGAAAGAAATACGATCGACATATGATAATAGTGATCGACGATTGATAATGATGATAGTAAATAATCAATGATAATGGTCGATATAATAATGGATGATAAATAGTGATCGACGATACGTGAGGAGAGATAGCCAGCGACAATGGTGGTGATGGACTGAATTTTAGAATCAATAAAAATCTAAGAATTCTAAGATGATTTAATTTTAGATTATACGTCATATTTGTTGGTACGATGTATACGTATTACTTGGGAATCATTTGTTATTTGAATCAAAAAAGTTAAACTCTATAATCTCAAGTTAATAACTAAGGTTATCCATAATAAATCTAAACCAAACACACCCTTAAACTAATGAAAAAATTGTATAGATCATTTCAAATTGGACCAAAAAGTGTATATAATCATCTTGATCAAAAGAAAAAAATAATAATAAAAAACATATTCTAGAATTTAGTATAATATTATACTTTTAACCGAAAAAAAAATCATGTCACCTTATAAATTTAAATGAAAATAATTTAAAATTTTAGGAGTACGCTGTCATTCGAGACCTCTTACTGGTGGTGCAATGGTAAAGTGGAAAAATATTTTACAGTGGAATACAATTCGATTTTCTACTGATAAAATATTCAAGGTTGAATTAAAAAAAAATCTATGCTAGCAGCCCTCATAGGCAGTCCACTACATATGAGTGTGCCTCATGGATAGAGTACAGCTTTAGCATTGGATAATCTTTTAAGAATAATGTGATTTGCAAAGTTTGGATTGAACTACTATACTATAAGCATTTTCTTGATTTATTCTGGTAGTTAATTAGTGGAGATTTATTAAGGCTTTAACTTTTTCCGACTTAGTCATTGATGAGACATCCTCTTAAAATTAGTGGGGTCGGATTGATCATTTCATAAATTAGTTAACGCGTAAGATCAAAACCCTAGTGCTAATAAAAAAAGAAAAATTTTTAATAAAAGAGGTCAAATGAAAATTTTATAATATATTTTCAAGGAGTCGATAATTAATTATTCATTTATTTTATTCTTTATGGGGGAAAAATCATTAGTATGGAAATAAAATCTTTTCGTAATAAAAAAAATACATAGTTACATGTGAAAGTGTATTAATGAGTATTTTAGAAGAATAGAAATTCATAAATTAACACATAAATTAACACGGTGCGAAAATTATATGTTCAGTCTAATCATTTGGAGGTAGATCAATTTTTTTTAAAGTTGATATTTAAATATTGAAAAAAAATGAAAATAATTAACCTCCTTTTAATTTTTATTTTAATTTTAATTTGAATAATTTAGTTTACATTGAAAGAGAAAGCTCAACCCATGAAATTATTTATTCCTCACTTATTCATCTCAAAGAAATGCCAGCCGTCCTCTCACCAAAAACAATTTTCCTGCTACCCAAAAAGATACCAACGGTCACTCTTTCTCCTAGCACAGCGGGCCCCGCTATGTCCCTCGAGTAATGTGATCCAAAAGGCCTTCTCCTCAGCCTTTCTGTATAAATAGCGTAGACCCGAGGCCTCTCCGGTTATGTGACATCGCCAAGTGAGGCGGAGGTCGGAAACCGTAGAAACAATTTCGTTCGTGTTGGTCGATCGATTGATCTCCGAGCGTATTGGACGGCTGAGTGGCAGATCCGGCGATGGGGGAGGCGATCCTTTCGGATCTTTTCACCAATGTCCTAATCCCGGCGACGGCCGTCGTCGGGATCGCGTTCGCGCTCCTGCAGTGGGTTCAGGTCTCCAAGGTGAGATTGTCGCTGGCGGAGGCTGACGCGGAGGGCACCGGCAAGAACGGGTACTCCGAGTACTTGATCGATGAGGAAGAGGGGCTCAACGATCACAACGTGGTGGTCAAGTGCGCCGAGATCCAGAGCGCCATTTCGGAAGGTGAGAGCCATCTTTAGATTTTATCCTTATCATTTTTTTTCTTGTTCGGTCAGATCTGCCCGGTTCAGTATCGAATTCGAAGTGCTTGTGAGCTGTGTGAAGTATCTTATGCAGAAGCAGTATCATTTTAGATAACTGGATCTGCTTCTCTTTTTTTTTTCCCCTCGCTTTTTCTCTATCTCTGTTTTTCTGTTTTCCTTTTTTTGGTTTTCTTCTTGGGTATATTTTGAAGCAAAAAAGTTAGTCAAAAGCTCATCTGCTGTCTCATGACACTGGTTCCTGCCGAATTTGCTACGCTAACGCGTCGGAATCCACTTCTGATCTATTTTAAACTATATTTACGTAGCTCCTTTCCGTATTCTCGGATTTGGGTTCCTGATGGTTTCATGAAAATGCACGCATGTTCGTGGAATACTATATTACCTACCCCGTACAATATTTTGGAAAAAGGATTTATTTTTTGTTTGTTTGAATTTTCTGTTTCTACCGATTAGTTTGTGGCATCATTGTGCGTTCTTATCCTGTCAGATCAAGTGTGATCTATACAGATGCGATGATCATGTCTACTGCAGGTGAAAGTAGTGGATCCCACTTGCTGTTTACTTGCATATTCGATTAAGAAATCAGATTCTATATACATTTTACACTATCAACCCCTATAAAAAAAACGCGAATTAAAGCAAACAATTGTGCCTGTTTATTTATGTCAATTTAATTTGTCACTAAGTGCAAAATAAATTTTTAAGTCTTAGCCGTGTGCTTCCAAATCAAATATCGAATCTCTTATGTAGTGTGGCCTTAAGTAGGCCAGATCAATTCAGCCATAACAATCTTTAATAGAAGCATGTGTAGTTTAGGAATGAAAATCGTAAAAGTGGAACTTCATTGGCTGTATATGCAAACGGAGAAATTACTAGACCTTACTTTTTTTTTTAGCTTCCATCTCATCTGAAGGACTCTTCAGCAAAATATACTTTTATATCTCTCATTTGACCACTAGTAATCTTGATACGATTAGCATAATGATTGACTTCTGTGCTGAATTCTTAACCAGTAAGTTTGTAAATCAGGAGAAAGGTGGTCCTATAGAATTAGATGATTAAGATTGTGTTTTTTATGCAAAAAAACATGTGTGGCCTTTGATTATTCTTTATAATCTTAGATCTCCCTTTGGTATCCTCGTTCTCGAAAAACAAGATAATCAGTAAAAAATTAATGTTTGTTAAAACTAAGCTTAAGTTGATTTCATGATTTTATAATTAAATTTGTCATATCTGACATGAGGTTTCTACTAACAATTTGGACAGGAGCTACTTCTTTCCTTTTCACTGAATATCAGTATGTTGGAATCTTTATGGCTATTTTTGCCATACTGATCTTCCTCTTCCTTGGCTCTGTCGAGGGCTTCAGCACAAAGAGCCAACCCTGCACTTACAGCAAGGACAAGACTTGCAAGCCAGCCCTTGCCAATGCCATCTTTAGCACATTGTCTTTCTTACTTGGAGGTATCACCTCTGTGGTATCTGGATTCCTCGGCATGAAGATTGCGACATATGCCAATGCCAGGACAACTCTTGAGGCAAGAAAGGGTGTTGGGAAGGCTTTCATCACTGCATTCCGATCAGGCGCTGTGATGGGCTTTTTGCTAGCCGCTAATGGACTTTTGGTTCTTTTCATTTCTATTAACTTATTCAAATTGTATTATGGTGATGACTGGGAAGGTCTTTTTGAGGCTATCACTGGCTATGGACTTGGTGGGTCTTCCATGGCTCTCTTTGGTAGGGTTGGTGGTGGTATCTACACCAAAGCTGCTGATGTTGGGGCTGATCTGGTTGGAAAGGTCGAGAGGAACATTCCCGAGGATGATCCAAGGAACCCAGCCGTAAGAATCTCGTTGAGCATCCCTTTTTCCTTGTTTACTGCTTGCTTAGTTAGTCATGTTATTGTCATCTTAGTTCTTTAAAATGTACGCTCATTGTTAATGTTGTTTACAGGTTATCGCTGACAATGTCGGCGATAATGTCGGTGATATTGCTGGAATGGGGTCAGACCTCTTTGGCTCTTATGCTGAATCTTCATGTGCAGCCCTAGTTGTTGCTTCAATATCTTCCTTTGGAATTAACCATGATCTGACAGCCATGTTATACCCTCTATTGATTAGTTCCATGGGCATCATTGTTTGTCTGATTACCACACTTTTCGCTACCGACTTTTTCGAGATTAAAGTCGTGAAGGAGATTGAACCTTCATTAAAAAGGCAACTTATCATCTCCACTATTCTCATGACCCTTGGAATTGCAATTGTTAGTTGGGTAGCTCTCCCATCTACCTTTACAATCTTCAATTTTGGTGTTCAGAAGTCTGTCAAAAACTGGTAGCCTATTTCCTGCCCCTATCTATCTTTTTTCTTTTTGATAAAAATTTTCATGGTGACTTATTGTATGAGATGGACTGGTAGGGAGCTCTTCTTCTGTGTAGCGATCGGCTTGTGGGCTGGTTTGGTGATAGGATTCGTAACGGAATACTACACAAGCAATGCATACAGGTAAACAACTTAGTTCCATGCTCCCAGTTGTTTGTTTTTCAGATGATCAGCTTTCTTACCTCATTTTCATGGATCTCTACATCCAGGCCCGTGCAAGATGTTGCTGATTCCTGCCGAACTGGAGCTGCCACCAATGTCATATTTGGCCTTGCTTTGGGATACAAATCTGTTATCATTCCTATTTTCGCGATCGCCGTCAGTATTTTTGTTAGTTTCAGTTTAGCAGCCATGTATGGCATTGCAGTTGCCGCTCTCGGAATGTTGAGCACCATTGCCACTGGTCTCGCCATCGATGCTTACGGGCCTATCAGTGACAATGCTGGTGGAATCGCAGAGATGGCTGGTATGAGCCACAGGATCCGCGAAAGAACTGATGCTCTCGATGCTGCTGGTAACACCACTGCTGCTATCGGAAAGGTAAATAATCAAGTCTTACATTCAATCACTTTGCTATGTCCTCCTTACTAGGTGCTTACTAGATTCTTGTGCTCCTCAATATAGAATTAGTCTATTGTACATAATTTTATCTTGTATTACGAAAGACTATTTTCGTGATTTAAATTCATAATCACTAAATCACACGTCGAGACTACCCTTCGCATGATCCCTTTACAATGACAAGTGGTAAAGCTATTCACATGTTTTGATCATTCTATCAGGGTTTTGCTATTGGCTCAGCTGCCTTGGTGTCCCTTGCACTATTTGGTGCCTTTGTGAGCCGTGCAGCGATCTCTACTGTAGATGTCCTGACACCCAAGGTTTTCATTGGACTCCTTGTCGGTGCTATGCTCCCTTACTGGTTCTCAGCCATGACCATGAAGAGCGTCGGAAGTGCAGCTCTCAAAATGGTCGAAGAAGTTCGGAGGCAGTTCAACACCATTCCTGGTCTGATGGAGGGAACTGCTAGACCAGACTACACAAACTGTGTCAAGATATCGACCGACGCCTCCATCAAGGAGATGATTCCTCCTGGTGCACTGGTCATGCTGACTCCACTCATCGTCGGGACTCTCTTCGGAGTCGAAACTCTCTCCGGTGTCCTTGCCGGCTCTCTTGTTTCCGGAGTTCAGGTCAGTAGATCACCTCACCTCAATATATCATTCAAACAAATTCCCGCCAATTGATCAGAATTCCAAACTGTTTCATTCACAGATTGCCATCTCTGCCTCAAACACTGGTGGTGCTTGGGACAATGCAAAGAAATACATTGAGGTAAATCATCTTAAGTTGCTTCTAGTAACGACTCGTCGTGCTCATTAAACTCGATAGACTATCGACTAATCTACAAACTCGGTACTCTTTATAGAAACTATTCAGTTACTAATTCTTGTGCTTCCTGAGTTGATCAGGCAGGAGCTTCAGAGCACGCCAGGTCACTCGGCCCGAAGGGGTCAGACCCCCATAAGGCTGCTGTGATCGGCGACACTATCGGTGACCCACTCAAGGACACATCCGGGCCATCCCTGAACATCCTCATCAAGCTCATGGCTGTGGAATCACTTGTGTTTGCTCCATTCTTTGCCACTCATGGTGGTCTCCTATTCAAGTTATTTTAAGCTGCATTTCATAGAGTTGGTTGCTAGCTAGTTATAAATGCTTATTTGCCTCGTATTACAATTTTATGCTAATAATTCAGTATGTCCTTAATTCAATCTTGAAAGCTATAGTTTATTCTTTAGTTTCTGTTTATAGAGAACAAGAAATCCAACTAGCTATCCGGATTTAAAATCTAAATATCCAATGCTAACTAAAAAAACAAAAAGAGGGAAGAAATAGTAATTTATTACTTAAAGGAAGTAGATTCCCTCTAATGTAATAAACATAAAACATTTTCAGATATATTTATATAACACAAAATCTATGGACGATAATTAAATCGAGCCTTATGTGATCTAACTAATCTTGATTTTGATTTAGGCCGTATCTAACTTAGCCTAATAGGGTCACGAGTTTGGCTCAACTTGATCTTTTACTTGATAAAAACAAAATTAGCTTAGAGCATCGGTAGAGCGCCTTCGATTTAAAATTAAACATCCATGATTTATAAGATTTATCTTTCAAATGATGTGCATTAAAGAATGCTGAATGGACATGTTATCTGTCACTCGTGAATCAGTTATTTTCAGAATTAATTGAGCCTCTGAATATCTGATACAAACTAAAGTTTTTTTAGAAAAATCTAAAAAATAGATATAGAAATAGAAACTTATTGAACAAATTACACTCCTTTGCTGGAGTCTATCAATGAAAAAGGGCTACGGAAAATTAGAACCTAATTGGCGATGGATATAAGCACAGTTAAAATTCTCGAGAAGTTATAGCGTTTGTTAATGGGAGGGAATGGGAAGCCACTCGTTTTTTTTTTTAATAATAAATCATTTTTATTATTTAAAAAAAATAAATTTAATAAAAAAAAATTATTGTTCAGCTACTAAAGTTAACTATTAAACAATGATTAAAAATTA
>JBAMHZ010388710.1:0-12186 GCA_037177395.1 Alpinia galanga
AACCTAACTTTAAACTTCGGTTCATACATCAAAACAAGGAGTAGTGCTTACTGACCTAACAATCACATGAGGTATCTTCGTTTAGTTATTATGATATACGTATGGTGGTGCCCTTAGCTTTTTAGTAGCTCTATAGGCATGAATTCTAACAACTTAATAAAGGAATATCTTTCGTGGTCCCCTCTGCAAAGGATGAAGACTCTCCCTTTATACCGAGCCATTTTATTTGGGCCCCATACTTTTTCTACCTAACTGAGTTACCCTTCTTCGATTAAATGCTCCTTTTCTCTTTGGTTGAGCCGTTTCACATTAGCTTAATTACCAATGTTCTTGAGTTGATTCTACTGAGCTCTGTGTCTACTTCTTCTGACCGAGCTATTCTTAACATGTTCGACATATCTTATCCTGAGCCAAGTCATTCTATTTTAGCTCGACAGCTTCTCCTCCTGCCAAGCTATTCCCTATCGATTCAGCATATCTTATATTGAGTTGAGTCGTTCTATTTCAACTCGGTAGCTTCTCCTCCTGTCGAGTTGTTCCCATCAATTCGATCTTATTTTGAGCTAAGCTGTTTTAATTTAGCTTGATAATTTCTATGCCCGCCGAGCTATTCCCCATCGACTCAGCTTTGACTTGATTTTTTTTATTCGTAGTGAAATTATAATAGTATCATAGAGTTATTTTATACAAAAATAACTATTTTAATCTAAATTTGATTAAAATTGTTCTAAGACAATTTCGTATTGGAACTATTTTTTAATTTGGTATTAGTTAAAATAGCACCGTCTTAATTTTCAAAGTGACGTTGCTTTGTACAAAGCAATTCTAAGATATATGAGGGATAGTTTTGATAAAAGAAATCATAGTTGGGGTATTATTTTGATAATTTTTAATTTAAACCTTAAAATTTTCTTCCTTTACCGAACATAAAAAAAACTAAGAATCTAATAGATAAACTATACAAATATGATTACTAAGATATCGACCAAATGAGTAAATAACAAAATTTGAGAATAGGTAAGTTCATACAATTTATTTAGTTTGTATCGATGAATATGGTAAATAAAAATAATTAGGGATATTTTTTTAGAAGTTGGTTGACGCTTATTACCTCAGTTGACACACATTGGTTAGTGTCAACAAGATTGAGTTTTAGCAATCAAAATGTTGAAATTTTAAAATTGACATATTCAAGAATGCATAATAAATTTAAAAATAAAAAATATATGAAACTTAGAGGTCAGGTAAATTTTTTTTACCCCGGATGAAAAAAACATATCAAACTATAAAAAATCTTAGGTTTGAATGAGTTTTGATATGAAATTCAGATGTGCTAAAATTCTTAATTTATCAACCTCCAAATCTTATAACCTATTATAAGCAAAACTTATAAGTATGGTTATGTAATTAAATTAAAATTCTTACTTGTAATTAAAATTTTGACCAAACATAATTTATAAGTATGATTATGTAATTAAATTAAAATTCTTACCTGTAATTGAAGTTTTGAGCACATATCACTAAACTAATATAATGTGAAGAACAATAGATTGGTGACTCAACTCGGACAACCCTGCGAGCTTGAGTCAAAACACACATGAAGTGCGAAAATTGTTCAACAGTAGTCCACTGAGTCAAATCCTACACCTCAGTCAAGACAGAAAACGCACGTGGAGTGCAAAAATAGTTAGTTCGACAGTAGTCCATCTACTAGACTCGGACCATCTACGCCTGAGTCAGAGCACGCATGGATAGTTTCCACGGCGCGGCAAAGCCCAGTCGAAACGGTGTCGCCCGATGACTTGGAGGAAAAGCGTGGTTGTAAAACGGAAGCAGATTCGCGATCAAAATGTCCTCCACAGGTTCCCGCCCGCCCCACACTCCTTATCCCTCTCCCGCTCACTTATTCCTCCACTTCATCTTCCCGATCCCAACTCGGACTCATCTAGGAGCGAACAACGCAGCGGTCGAACCAAATGGCGACCGAGATGGCCTGCCTCTCGTCGCTCGTCTCCCCGCGCCGTCCTTCCCTCCTCCATTCCCCCTTCCGCCGCCGATCCTCGCACCCACTCTCCCCTCGCGCTCTTCATCTCCCGTCGCACCTTCGAAACCTCAGTCGAAGAGCGTACCCTCGCACCTTCAGGGCCACCGCCGACCAGCCAGGTTAGAAGAACCAATTTTTTTTATGAATGTGTGTGGGTTGTTCTATTACTCGTGTTTTGGGTCTGTTCTAATGCATTTATGGACTACAGTTACAAGTTCTTGGTTTGTTAATGATCCTTAATGTATCTTGCGTCGTATTCTTTTTTTCTTTGAACGAATCCATCTTAGATCATTAGCCACACTCAGTGAGTGAATCTGGGTTGTAACGATATATTTTGCCCAAATAGACGATGTTCTAAAAGCTTGCTTACATAGTAAATGGCCTTTGAAGTATATTCAGAGTGTGATGTGGACTGTCAAGTTTTGATAAAGAATATGTGTGCATGCATCTCGGTTGAATTGAATCTTAAAATAGGTTTTGGAATCCCAATGACTTACCATTGCAAAATTGCTCACTAATGTTTTTCTTTCCAGTTAATCACATATTTTCCTTACATGATACAAAAAATGGCGCTTCATTTAGTGGTGTAAAATACAGTTCCTTAGTAATGCATGGAGATTGTAGGTAGGGTGGCACCAAAAAAGGGCAATGGAAAAAAATATGCATTTTCATTTTGATAAGCATCAACATAAATAAGCACTTTTAAGTAGACTCTGTATTTATATATGTTGGGATATTACATTTAATAGAGATGATAAGACTTTTTTAATGCCAAACTGGTACAAACACTTGTGAAATGAAAAGGCTAATTAATTAGTTCAGATTAATTAATTTCTTTTTATGTCTTTTTTTTTCTCAAATATCACCAAGATATATATATTCTTTAGGTTAAATTACTTCTTTTGATATTTGAAGATCTGAGGAATGGGAAAAATTGGTCATTTCAAACAAAGTAGGACCTACTATTCATTTTGTTTTATCGGTTTGTTTTGTGTGTCTACTTGCATATTATACTGAAAACAATAATTAGTAAAGAGAGGGAAGGAATAGATGTGAAGGGGGGAGGAAGGCTTGGCAATTCTCCTCTTCAATTTGGTAAAGATTATAATCTTGTGTCAGGGTTTCCTTTGTAGGGTTTTCCTAAATAATTCTAATTCCAGAGTGAGTTTTTGTTTTGATGCAACTCTAATCATTGCTATTTTTTAGGTTGATGTTTCTATTCATTCTGTTTTATCGGTTTCTTTTGTCTGTCTACATGCATATTATATTGAAAAATAATAATTAGTAAAGTGAGGGAAGGAATAGAAGTGGAGGGGGGAGGAAGGCTTACTTCAAATCTCTGCAACCCTCCCCTTCAATTGGTAAGGATTATAATCTGGTGTTAGGATTTCCCTTATAGGATTTTCCACACTGTGAAAATGGAGCACTTGATTGTCTTTACTTATATGTAATGTTATACCTCTTACAATTATGTCAGTCATACCCCATTTGTGACTAAACTATATACTGTATCAGAATACATTTTCAATGGTTTTCCATCACATCCTAAATGTAGTCTTACATCTTTTTTTGCTTACAGGTCAGGTTCAGAATGATGAAATTGTTGATAGCAAAATCCTACAATATTGCAGCATAGATAGGAAGGATAAAAAGACGATAGGAGAGCTTGAACAAGAATTTCTTCGAGCTTTGCAAGTATTATAACTACATGATCATGACTTTGCTTTGTTATGATCTACTCTTATTCTTTTTTTTCTCTTTTTCTTCTTCTTATGTGTGTAGTCATTCTATTATGACCAAAAGCCAATAATGTCAAATGAAGAATTTGATAATCTCAAGGAAGAATTAATGTGGGAAGGAAGCAGTGTGGTCATGCTAAGTATATCATCTGTTTTCATTCCTTATTTGTCTCTGCCAACTATCAACTAAATGTTTGAAGACCCTTTGAAAATCGACATCATTGCTTGTTATTCATTTAACAGGTCCTGATGAGCAGAAGCTTTTGGAAGCTTCAATGGCTTATGCAGCTGGAAAACCCATAATGACAGATGCTGAATTCAATGAACTGAAGCTGCGACTAAAGGTTCACTAATTTTCTTTTTAGCACATTTGGGTTTGCTGAATTCAATA
This sequence comes from Alpinia galanga, assembly GCA_037177395.1. Lineage (NCBI taxonomy): Eukaryota > Viridiplantae > Streptophyta > Magnoliopsida > Zingiberales > Zingiberaceae > Alpinia > Alpinia galanga. Next base: position 4,175 of record JBAMHZ010388710.1, read on the forward strand.
AACTGAAGCTGCAACTAAAGGTTCACTAAGATTCTTTTTAGCACATTTTGGGTAAAGTAGAAGTGACCCATGACTAGAATAACATGGTATTTTGGTCTAACATAAGCATCCTTTTAAACTGGTCGTGGTTGGTCAACCTTAAGCAGCCTTATTATGCAAGTATAGAGTCTGTTTCCAATCCAAAACATTACATTGTTATATTGTCTATTTTAATTTTTTTCTACTCCTTTTCTTAAAGTCAATATAGTACTCATGTGAAAATATTAGACGTGCTATTATTATATAACTATTATTTTGCAACTATCATTATCAAGTCCTATCAATCTCAATATTTTCAACTTTTTGCAAAGCTATCACTCACTAGAAATAACAATAACAATCAAACCTTATCCCACTAGTTAGAGTCGGCTATATGGTTCCTTCTACACTATTGGATTCTATCCCTTATTATATTATCATCTATATTTAAATAAATTTTATCTTGTTTTATTATTGTTAACTAAGTCTTCTTTGGCCTTCCTCTTTTTCGTTTGATGTACATACTTGCCATACTTTTACGTTGCTTAACCGAAGCATTTATTGGTCATCTAATTATATGTCCATATCATCTTAAATGTGTCTCTTGAAATTTTTTCTCAATAGATGCAATTCCAACTTTCTCTTCAATATTTTCATTTTTTATCCATTCCATCCTTATATGTGTGTACATTCATCTTAACATTCTCATTTCTACACTCTTATCTTTTGCTTATATGTTTTAGTCATAATTAACATTCAGTTCCATGTAACATAGCAGGTCTAACACTGATTTTGTAGAAATATTTATAAAGCTACCACTAGAAATATTTATACAAATTAAACAATATTTATTACATTAGAGTTTTCTTTGTGCTAATTGATTCATCTGATTTAAATCTATAAATAACCTTTGATTACGTTAGTATTATGGCTTGAAATCTAGTATAGTGCCCGACGGCACAGCTAAAAAGTATCATTCCAAAACATTACTAAAATTCAATGCCACTTGGTGGTAGCATAGGAAATCTTTCTATGTTAATTATGTCAATGTGTATCATGTCATATTGACATTTGACATCTTTTAACATACTACAAAACATGCCAAGAAGAATTGCAGTAATGCTCATTATCTTTTTGTAGTTTTTATCCATGTGGTACAATGGCCAAATACAATGTCAAAACTTTATCATTCCAGATGAGTTGCTATACCGTTGCGTTTTCTTCTTATTTTTCTTTTTCATCTTCTTCGCCTTTCCTCCAATTCTCCACTGGACCATATGTAGAAAACCGACATAGTATCATTCCAATCAATGACCACAGCACAGATCCACACAGATTGAGATTTTGAAAATTGGTGAGTACCATCTCAATATTTTTCTTTCTTACTTGTATATATTGGAACTGCACCTAATTGCTACTGGGTAGTAGTTTTCTTTTTTATATTGATTTGCAGTTCAACTTACCATATTTTGGAGACATTGAACTTTATTCTATGATACTTGAATTTTTTTTCTTTGTAGATATTTGTTTCCCTTTTTTTCTGTTCTTGTATACATTATTATTATTATTTTTCCCTTCCATATCTTCTAGAAAGAAGGGAGCAGCACTGTACAAGAAGGCCCACGATGTAGTCTCCGAAGTAGGAAGGTATCTTCTTCTTATATTTCTTCAATTACGTAATAGATTTGTGAATCTTTAAATCCAGTTTTATTGGTGTTCTATAGAGTAGCATATTATATAATTGATCATTCTAGTTCTTTTTTGCATGCTTATTTTAATGTAATTTTTGTTTAATTGTTTTATTTTACCTTTCAGCAAGAATGAATAACTAGTCAAGCTGATGTATCTCCTTAAGTGGATTTCAGAAAATCCTTAAGAGAATCTTGATAATATGACCTTAGTAATTTTTTTTCACTACATACTTTTCTGATATCATGCTTCCAAGGTTCTCTTAGAACTCATTTTTTTATGTATTATGGAAAAATATAATATTTAAATCATCTACTTACTATTTTAGTTGACTGCTTTGCTATTTATTTTACTTTGCTGAGATCATGCACCCTTGGAAGTTAATGAGAAAAATGATCTACTTGAATAACATCATCACATTGTAATGATCATTTGAGGTTAGTACTCATAATTGCACTCGCATTGACATATGTGTGGGTTTGTGTAATGCTGGTACTTTTTTGAAGTCTCAGGATATATAGTGGTTGGGTTTCTCATGCTTCCAAGGCCAATAAATTATAGAGGTTGGCTGTTTCAGTGTTGACCAACTAAATAATAAGCGCTTTGAAGGGAAGAAAGCCTTATATACCTGATTAATTGTACAATACAGCATGGTTTCCAACCTAAGACATTGGATATATCTAACTTTGAAATGTCACTATAGCAAGATTCTTAGTGACTTAGAAACTGTATACAAGCATTGCAAGAAGCAGAAATAATTTTTTTTTATTGTTAGTTGTACAGGTTTATAGTGACTTATCTGTTGACTACTTCAAGATGTTCCTGTTGAATGTGCCTGCAGCTGTTATCGCTCTTACACTGTGAGTGGTACCTTTTCCCATAATGCATACTATAATTTTGATGATTGAGTCTATCAATCTTTTAAAATTAAATTTAAGCAACAATTGTTCTCAGGTTACTTATGTGACTGTTGTTTCTTTTCTCTATTCAGGAAATGCTTTTCAAAATTGTACGGTTTGATCTTGAACATGGTTGTCAAAATTGGAATCAATGTCAAGGCCAAGTGGTCAAAGAAAACCTAAATAGTAACTGTATCACATGCCTAGAATAGGTGAACTTGATATAAAAGGGTAGTCTGGTGCACGAAGCTCCCGCCATGCGGGGTCCCGGGGAAGAATCCATGTACCCAGTCTTACTCTTTTTTTTTTCTTTTCTGCGAGAGGCTGTTTATAGCATTTGAACCCATGACCTCTGGGTCACAAAGCAGCAACTTTACTGTTGCGCCAAGACTCCCCTTCAATAGGTGAACTTGATATCATTTAGAAAAAATTAAAAAGAAAAAAAATGCTTCCTACATGAAATAACAAATTATGTTCAATCAGGATGTACATTATATTTCATAAATATCTTATAATTAATGGCATATATGTCAAGTATAGTATGATATTATTGTTATTATTTGATAAAATTATGTTTTATAACTATTAGATAATAGTAAATTACTAATATAAGTCTATACGCATTAGGTTATTAATAAATAATAAATTGTATCTATTAATACTGAAGCAATAAATAACAAAAATTACTACAATAGATAATTTCATCAAAATATCAAAATATATCACACTAATTGTTAAAATCATATTTATTACTACAAATTTAGTTATAATAATATATGATTGATATTATTTGATAAAACTATATTTGATATTATATAGTTTAATTGCTTTCTAAACCACATCTGGGGTTTCTCTCAATCATTAGGAATTTTGTTTAATTGACTCTAAAAGAGAGATACATGAGATTGGAGGTCTAGTTGGTGTTTTTTATGATTAATAGCAATGGCATTTGAATAAAAATCTCTCACCCTCTTGTGCCTGTTTGCTAGAGTTCAATTTGGTGTTGGCAATAAAGCCTGTTGAAAACCTTGAATTTTTTGTATCAACCTAATTTAGACAAATTTTCAACCATTCTCATCCAATTTTGTTCCTAATTTGGCAAAATTTCAATTGTTTCCATCTATTTTCTAGTGCAATCTAGTTTATCTGTAGGTTATTTAAATCTTGATTTTTTAAAAAAAGCTTCCAAAGATCTCTTTGATATTAACAATTTCTCATGAAAGATTGGAATTTCTTTTGTCGATAATGAGCCAACTTGGGTGATCCATATCAACCAATCTCAACAACCATGATCTTGAAGTTCTAAGGAATTAAAAAGTAGAGGAAACTCCATATAACTGATTTTTTTTTGGATGTATTGGAATGTAATAGCAGTCCCTAATAAACTTGATTATTATGTTTTTATGAATTTTGAAATATTTAAAAATGACCCAAAATAATTTCTTGTTATAGTTTAATGTAGAGTCCAGGTGGACCTTTATCCAGGTGATGACCTTTATCGTTAACACTCTCCTATCATTAGAGCCACACCGAATGATGAATATATGAACTTCTTGTTGCATTTCCCTGTTTCAATTTGAAGCTGAAATTTGGGAACTTCCAACAGATACTTTATAGCTGTAAATTGTTGCACACAGTCTATAATCAATAATCTTAAGATGCCAACAACCTTCATTGGTGAGCCTTTGAAGTTGTTGTGGCCAGGGTTCACTCTTGTGGTGTTTTTCCCTTTTTCTTTTCAAAAAATAGTCTAACCTGTACAGTCCAGCTGTCACATTCTTATAACAGTACTCTTAAGTGGATTTCATCTACCTTCTTTTATAACAGGTTTTTCTTTCTAGATGATTTGACAGGCTTTGAGATCACATATCTTTTGGAGGTAAATATATTTTCTAGAGCTTTAGTATGTTTCCTTATTTCTACCCTGACCATGAAGTTGGAGTTCAGTGCAGAAAAACAGTAATAAGCTGAATTAGTAGTCATAAGGTTTGATGCATTATTATTTCTGCAAGCTGGTCTACTTAACATAGCCATCCATGAGTTTTAATACCTGATGTGCCTGAACGCTAAATTACAAGGAATACCCTACCAATTCCATCTGCACCCTTCAAACTCTTATTGTCTGTCAGCACAGGCACTTGCACCATTGTAAATAGCTATATATACTAATTTATTGAACCAATGGCCACCACTTTGATATCTACAATTTCCTGGATGTGCTGGAAAAATGGCTACAGAGAAGTGAAGTTTGAGGAGCATTATCTTTATAGAAAACTAATTGTGTATATCCTGTTCTTCAAAATAAAAATAAAGATCACTATTTTCGTCAAGGAAGATATTCTATCAAATCATTTTGAAATCTCAATTCAATACTGTTTTGCCCACAAAATGCTTACTTGGCTGTCAAGGTCAAGGAATATACACATCATCAAGGATCTCCTAAAACTAATTTACCAAATGAAATTTCAAATTCAAGAAATTCACTGATTGAGTTGGAATTCTTGGAGAAGAAAATGTTTTTCCTATCATCTTTATACTTGAAGTGGTAAGATAACAACCATGCACATGTCTAGTGACTCTTGGGGGGTAATTCTAGGCTTCTACTGGTGGATGCTGATGTCATGATCTAGATGAGTTCATTTAACCCATTTGTGTTGCATATATCAAAATATTATTGCCAATTAATCTTTCAAATTTTATATTGTCATGATGCAGTTACCAGAGCCCTTCAGCTTCATCTTTACATGGTTTGCTGCTTTACCACTTATTTTTTGGATAGCACAAATAATTACAAATGCCATACTGAAAGATTTTCTCATCTTGAAGGTACACCTCCATTGATCTCAGCAACTCTTAGTAGTTGCTTCATTCCTTCATTAAATGCCAAATTGATTTTTACCATTCATCATTTAGGGACCCTGCCCGAACTGCAGTGCAGAAAATGTTTCCTTTTTTGGCACTATATTGTCAGTGCCTAGTGGTGGCTCTACAAACACACTCAAATGTTCAAAGTGAGTAATTTTGACCTTTCCCCTCCATTGTGTTTCTTGATACTCATTTTCCTACTATTTTGATTTAAGTAATACTACATGTTGAATATTTAACAGCTGTGGCACTGCCTTAGTGTACGACTCAAATTCACGGTTGATTACGCTACCGGAGCAAAGTGAAGCATAAAGGTAGACCTAATAGTTGTGAAAATATCCTTTCTGAAGACTAATTTTATTCAGAACTAACCAAGGCTCGGATATTACCAACACTAGGATATAAAACCATTAAGTAGGAAAACATCATTTAACTTGTTTAATACTCAGTTATTCCATTCAAAGCCGTAGAGTCAATTATTGAATCTGTAGACTTTAGCTATATACAGAATAAAATATACTAAAACATTAAGTCTAACTTAGGTCTAAGGAAAACATAAAATGGAAACACAACAGTACCATATATTATGGTGTGTTTCTGTTGTCATGCAAAACTTTTGAGCAAGATGAGCAGAGTTGGTGGTGTATTCCAGTTGGAAAAGAAAATAAGAAGTTAGGAACTTCAATTTCAGTGCTGTGTTTTTGTTCAACAAAAATGGGAGGAACTATCAGTTTTAGTCCTATCTTAGAAGAGTAAAACCACTAAGAATACTTAATAACTTGTAAAAACCATTTGGCGATTGTATGTCCAGTGTCCATAAAATATGCCACCGTTGTCCATATCTATCTATCTTTCTTTGTCTCAAATTCTCTTTTCATTCTTGCCTATGGTTGGCTGACTGAACATGTGTGATGAAGGCCCTTCAGTTACATTTCTACCCTATGTACAATGGGCTGAAGTGAGAGAAATGCACTTAAAATCAAGAAAAGACCAATTTGACACATTAGTATATTGCACTGATCTTATTATAGCTGCATTGGGAAAGAAAATTTGAGTTTCAATTATTTTTCTCTTTCGTAATGTCAGTGGATAAGCACTTGCTTTTGATTTCCTTGGGAGTTTTTTATCGTAGCAAGTAGCAATGTTGAAATTGCTTTGCTGTTACACTTAATGAATTTTTTTGTCACTGATAGGGTTCTCTTTTCTGGCACGTTCAGACTCCTTTCCTTTTCTTGTCTCAGGCCAGCTAAGTAATCGCTCTTTAAGGAAGTCACAGTGGTTTCCGGTTTGCGTGCACAAAAAAGGTTAGAGGTGGGTTGACTTTACCAGCGTGACCCCTCCGATGCTCAAATCAGTATCCTTCGGAGAAAGAGAAGTAGAAGAAGAATAGTAAGTGAAGAAAACTTAGGAAAGAAGAGTAATTTCTGCGTACTAGAATAGAGAAAGAACCATCCTCGTATTCTTTACCTTCAGAGGCTTTATATAGTGTCCCGAACCATGGCTTATCGATCAGATCCTTCCACCTATAATATTCCTTGGAGGGTTATTAGGGGATAGGTGTGATATGAAACCTTCCTCCATTCTGACATATTCTTTCTTTGCTATACGTCGTGGAGACCAGAATATTCCAAGTGGATTGCCATGTATATTACATAGGCCAAGTGCCTAGGAACCGAATCCGAGAGAGAAAAGATAGTGCTTGGGAAAGAATATGATACTCCAGAAAGCCAATATTATTCGGGCGGGCTGGTGATGCTTGGGAGAATTGATAGTACTTGGGTGATCCAGTGGTGCTCGAGAGAATTAATGGTACTCGGGTGATCGTGTGGTGCTCGGGAGAATTGATAGTACTTAGGTGATAGGGCGGTGCTCGGGTGAACTGATAATACTCGGGTGATTTAGTGGTGCTCGGGAGAACTAATAGTACTTGGGTGATCTGGTGGTGCTCGGCAAAATTGATAATACTCAGGTAGGGCCCTCTGAATATTATAAGTTTCTATCCGGGAACTCCCGGATACCATCACAAGTCCCCCTTTCGAGTCAGACGGAAGAATAAAGTTGAATGAAGTCTAATAAGTGTATGGGTTGAGGCTAGTCTCACTTTGAATATTTTGACATTCTAGGAAGGGCTGTTGTGCCGGGCTAACTGATAGGTGACTTGCTGCATGAATCACCATTGATTGCTAGGGAGGGGATAATGAAAAACCCTATGCAACTGTCTGATCAAATTCGTCCATGTCATGATCCTCGATCCAAATAGGTTCCCCCCTAGATACTCGGGCCGAGCCCTATCTACCTCGGGTCCACCTTATGGGCTCATTCTATGGGTATTTAGTTAGAGGCTTAACTTCTTGATTTACTTAAACATTTCCAGAAGGGTTTGGCGATTTCCCAAGGTTTGACGTCAGCAAATCCGTTTCTATAAATGTTGCATGTCCTTCGCCTCCTTGATCTGGCATCTCAACAGGTGGTTTCTATTGTTACCCCACGCCCCTACTATCTTACGCTCTATTTGGGAGGGGGTGAGGAAGGGGAAATAAG
>JBAMHZ010388821.1:0-12185 GCA_037177395.1 Alpinia galanga
GTCACTTGATATAGCCTGGATGATTTCTCTTTCTATAATTTCAAGTAATTCTTTGACCCTTTCATTTAGTGTCATGTTCTCCATTATTAGATCTTTGATTCAATTCTGATGAACAATACAGTCATGATATTAAGTAGTAGGGTATCTTACTTGTATAGCATATAATGATAATGTCTCTAATGGATGTGGAGTATTATCGAGATAATGAGGGTTCTCAAGCAATGTAATTTCCGCAAGGATAGGGACTATATCAATAATAACATATCAAAATATAAAGAAATATTTAGAAAATGAAAATGATAAATAGTTAAATGATAGCATTAATATTTACCTATTCGGATAGGATTTGGTCCAACAAAGCCTCATTTTACTAATATGTGAAGGAATTATCCTCCACTTATTTATTCGCGCCCCTTTAATATAATAAATTAGAAAAGTAGAACTTACAGATAAAAGCCCAGCAAAATCCCTTTAAGTGAGGAAGTGAGTTGGTTGTTTCATATATCTAAGTAGATAAAAATAAATCACCAATACTAGGTAATTATGGAGTCATAAATTGATGAATGACTTCAACCTAATTGAATCTACCTAGGTTGTCAAAATCATCTATGATATTTACAAGATCTATAAGAACCTTATATGTGCTAGTAGAAAACAACAAACAATCAAATATATACAAAATATAAAATTTATAAAATACTAAAACATCTTCATCCATTTCAACTTTACAATAAAATATTTTAAGCAATTCCTCTATTCTTGATCTAGTAGGTACTTTTTTAGAGAAATGAGAAAAAAAGAGGTCACCTGATGCATTAGTAGAATTGATAGGAACAAAAGCACCTCTATATAAAATACTAAGTAAAAAAAAAGACACATCCCTTCTAGTGAAAGCAACTGACACACTTGAAAACTTAAAGATTTAGATGTTGAATTCCAATTTTAAAATATATTTACCAATAGTCCATGGATATGTGGAATCTCTTGTATGTTCAAAAAACAATGATTAAGATTGTTTAATGATCTACTTGTGTCCATGTTGCTTTCCTTTACTTGTTGAACCTAAAAAAATTATTAAAATACCCTAAAATGCTAGTCCATTAGAGTTTCTTCCCAACATCAATTGATGCTTACAATTTCAGAAAATAAAAATGATTACAATGCTAAAATTTTCATTATATTGTAATTATATAAAAACTCAAATTAAAAAAAAAAGATAATGTGCTTTGTAGATTTTGACATTGATAATATTGTACATTAATGAATTTTGAAAAAATCTCATTGATGGATTTATCAACTTCAGATATAGAATAATAAAATAGTGTGGTTGTTGGGAATAATACAAACCATTCTGAATCCTAAATCCAAGTTAACATGTGAAAGAGATGAGGATTGTATACTTGACTAAAGCAGGAATCGAAAATATACCTTCACAAATGATCAATAGTTTGAACCGCATTCTTAAGCTATTCTGCAATAATGAGTGAGAGAGAGAAAGGTTATGAGCTGGGAGAGTTTCACTGAAATCCTAAAATTGAATGACAGAAAGAGCATAAAATAGAAACTTGAATGAGAGAGGGAAAGGTGATGAGCTAGGACAGTCTTGTTGAAAATCTTAAAACTGAATGACAAAGAGAGCATAATAATAGAATCTTGAATGAGAGAGGGAGAGGTGTCTCACTGAAAATCCTAAATCGAAAGAGAGAGGGAAGTTGCACTGCAATTTATGTGTGGAAGATATCTCGGTAAGGTAAGGAAAGCACGAAGCTCAATATCATGTTTGAGTAGGTTAGGTACGCACACAATTTGACGTGACATTTTGGTTGCTCAAAATTTCTCTTTATTTTATGTAGCTCAGATGCATGCAAAAAAATGAGATGGAATACAACTATTGATGGGAGGGATAATGCATGAATTGAGTTTACCCTTTGGTAATTCTGAAACCATAGTATGCCTTTTAAAAAATACCAGACTTTGGATGTACCCTTGGGTAAATTTTGATTTCATAATTAAGCAATCGTAAACCATATTTATATATCCAATATGATTTATAGTATATGTTTGATCATGGACAAGGTGGTTAATAGAGAACAAGCAAGAAAAATTTCCACCTAAATTGATTGAAGATTCAAATCGTGCTCGCTACTTTGGAGCATCAACGGTGACAATGGCAACGCCAACAATAGCGATAGCAATGGTGGGTGGGGGTGCATGTGGGGAGGGGGTGCAATGCTGCCACAACATGTGAGGAGAGTTAGGGCTTCATGAGAAATCAAGAGGAAGCAGCTTGTTGTTGTGGAGCATCGACGATGCAATGGTAGTAGCATTGGTAGCAACGACATGTGACTTACAATCAACGGTGGAGGGGAGAAGATTAGGGTGTTTGGGGACATTTTTTAATTGCACTTTTGTAAAAAGGTCCAATAAATTTTAAAAATTACACAACTACACTCTTTCTTTTATTTATTTAAATTTTATAGATATAATGAAATTTTCACTCTAGCTATTCTATTGTAGGTTAAGTCAATTAGATCCTTTTATGAGTCAATTGGTCAGAACAATTATGTTCATTACATAATTGTCCTAGGTTGATTGTAGTCAACTAAGCCACCATCAATTGACTGACTTATTGCATCAGTTGGAAAACATCAAATATAGCCTTGAACAAAAATATTTTAGTTTGCTATCTAATCCACTTGAGTATATTATTTGGTCAACTCAACGTGCCCTTTAGTGGATTAGATCATCGACTTGACTATTAAAGGTAGAATCTATCTAAGTTGAAATATATTCTTTTTATAGATACACATCTCTCAACTTTTAACTCATCATAAAATTTTACTTTATTTTGAGATCATCTCTCGTCAAGTTATTCATCCCCAATATACACCCAAGCCTTTGGCTCATTCCATATGTCATCATTCACACCTTCGCATTTACAATCTACCTCCTTTAGCTTAATTGCACTCCAATATTTCCCGTCATGTGATTTCTGGGATATTTTATATTATCCTTCTTTGATCTTCATATATCTTAAGCCATCAAGTCATTAATATCCTTAGTTGCAAGTTGTTAAGAGTATCTTGATCAATTTCTACACAACTTTATGCACATAAAATATAAATATGATTCTAATTTAAATTATTTATCCAAATATTAAAACCTATAATATATCCTAATTACATAATCACTACGTTAATCAATTACACTAATAAAAAATTTTCCGAACATTTTCTTTTCATTCGTAACAAATAAACAATAGATGAATAAATTGAATTATTTCTTTTTTTTTTCTCTTCTCTAATAAATTTTGAACAAAATTCAAAAGGGCACCTTTTTTATTAGAATGGTTAAAAGAACATCTTTTTCATTTATTATTAAAATAAAACTCCATCTCACCTTAATTCTTTTTTATTTTCGAAAATATCCTTGTTTGGGGCTATTGTGGTAGCTATGATTAATAATTGTTATCAGACATTTTAATTTTAGTCAACACTACCATGTAGTAGTTACAATTCATAACTACATACATATGGATATTTTATCTCAGTTCAACATTATATAGAATATTTTTGAGGAAAAAAAATAAAATGGTAGAAAATATTGTTTTGACAATAAATAAAAAAAGATGTGCAATTTTCGTGATTCCCAATTTTTGCCGTAAATTTTCATCCTTAGTAAAATAAGTATAAAAGTCACGTCTAACTCAGCCTAGATACCATCTATGTCTTTATTATACGTCCTTTAGATTATTTTTTTTTTTAAAAAAGGCTATGAACCACTACCACTTTTTTTTTTTTTTAAGCTGTTGTGTCTTTTCCCAATCAAACTTTGTCATGCCCATTTCATTTCAACTGCTTTTCTTTTTCACCGCCACTATCTAGGCCCATCAGTACAGTGCAGCAGCAAACACGTTCTTGCAAGTAAAGAAATGCGGGATAAATAAATAAAATCTAGGAGCCGACAGCTTGCATGGGCTACAGTCTACAGAAAGTTCCACTGAGTGCAGGTCAACGAGTTGAAAACTACCTCTCTCCGATCGTTGAGGCACAAACCATTGATTCAATCGACAAGGACTAAAATCATTTAGATTGGATAGATTTCCCACTTGCTATCTCGTGTACCTGAAGAATTAGAACCGCTACTTTCTCCCGACTCCACGGCATCTCAAATTTTGGACTTTGGGATAAAATAAAATAAAAATCTTGTAAGGTCAGAATTTAGCTAGATGTCTTTATCCATGAAGAGAATCCTGCAAGTCTATGTCTCCTCAGAAGTTTGAGAGGAAAGAATAGAAGAATCCTGAATGAAGTCATAACATGCATGGCATTATTGTGGAAGAATGATGTGCATATGAATGAACAGCATCGGCGATGATATCAGAAGAGCTGCACATAAACAGCTCTTGGAGATAATCAAGCAGCCATTCAAATCAATTCTTTCTTGGAGATAATCAAACCACCAAACTTGCATTTTTTTTTTTTTTTTGCTATTTTAAACTGCATGCTGTTGGTCCGATATTGAAATAAGTTCTCTTTAATGGCCTTAGGATCTAGAGCTCATTTTTAGGAAGTTGATTGACAGTGAAAGCACTCATGAATCATCGTGGTTGTCATTGCTGGGGGACTGTGTAACATAGGAATCGAGGAATTTAGTGCAAAATATGCCTTGACAGATACCACTACACTTTTTGCAGAATTTAATTAATATCTCAGCTACTTTAGTGAAGCAACAGAGTTTGCAAACCTTCGAGTTATTCCATTATTTGCTAAATTCAGGAATTACATAAGTTCCTCTATACGAAGAGGGCTTAGATTGAGTACTATTTCACATAAATAATGAAAGGTGGTGAATGGAAGCATATCTTGAGAGACTTGCAAGCTACAATTATATGGTAAGAACGCATTTAGGAAGATGCCATCGTTGTAGCAGAATGGGTTTCTACTTTGAACCTTCTCCTAACTTGGATGATCTAGTTTCTGCCATCCTCGGACTGAATTGCCTTTCAACACTCAATCGAGGACTACGCTCTGGCCTAAGTTCACGAGCACGGGGGCTGTAGGCCTTCTCTGTTGCTGATAACCTAGGACTGCTGAAGCTCCTCCTGTCGATTACCGGTGTAGTTCCTGAACTAGTCACTTTGGGGCTGTTCATACGCTTAATCTCGCCGCGGCTTCTGGTGACCATCTCGTCGAGGACCTCTCTACTCTCGGCAAAGGAGTGCCTTGCTCCCAAATCAACCTCCTGATAGAATCAAAACCACTGCCGTGACTCTAAGGTGTGAAAATATGGAGAGAGTGAGATGCATGCGCTGGTAGTCGTACCGTTTGCAGGTTGAAGGTGATGGCTGGTAGTTCTTCATATTCTGCTGCATCTAAATCGCTGAGATGTGCTCCTTTGAAGAGCTTCGGGAGAATGTACTGTCTAACAGGCACCAGAAGCATGATCATGAGAGGAAACAGGACTCCAGCTATAGGAATCCACGTTATCCCAAAGCACAGAAGCAAGTAGATGGTCTGGAAAAGAGTGAAAGCGGTAATTGCCTTGAAAGGCACTGTTTCGACGAAGCTCGCGTGACAGTCCTCGAGCACTCTGTAGGATCAAAGTGCACAATTAAGACTAAAATCGCACCATCAAGAGAGAAGTATACCGATGATCATCAGTGTCCTTACTTGTATCTTCTGCTTGGTGCAGTGAAAAGAAGGAGAATCCTTTCCCAGAACTGGTTCCCAGGTAGACTTTCTATGGCCATGAAAGCAAAGTATCCCCATAAAACAGATGTGGGGATCTTCTTCAGGAAGGGCATAGCTGCTACACAAGCTCCAACCATCACGGCCTGCATCAAGTTGCTCAGACGCTGCTCTTTCACCTCGACCGGCAGGAGGTCATCGATTTCTTTATCGATGTCGAATAGCGACTCGTCAACCGGTGCATCCATGCTCCCCAAGCTTGAAGCTAGCTGAATTGTAGAATCCTTCAGCTCTTTCAGTCCCTGCATGATATAAGTAAGGCTCATCTTCAGTCCACAAGGAATTCAGGATGCCAGTGAGGAATTTATTAATCCACATACTCGTGCTGATGATTCTTGGTAGATTAATGGTGTCTGCATCTGTCTGTAAGTGTCTTGCATATTTCCATACAGTTGGGTCAAGCTTGAATTCTTTTTCATGCTTTGGCGTGCAGTGGCTACCAGTCGATTGCGAAGCAACTATGAGAAAATTTCAATGAAAAATATCAAATACTGCTACTGAGAGAAGCGATTAATCATTCACAATTTGGAGCTTACTTGGTGTTTGAGAGTGGCCAAACTTTTCGTGTGCATTGGAGATTGTGGGATGACACCATTTGAAGGTGGAATTCCAATAAGACCACATAACAAGGTCTGGTCAGCAAAACCAAATAGATTCAGGAGTCAGAGGCCATGCGAAATTCAACCAAAGAAGAGGCAGATTAAGGTCCAGAATCAATGGACAAGGAGAGTGAGTACCAAGAATCCCAAAAGAAGTAAATCATAATGGAATGATGGTGGCTTTCTGAGATTGAATTCCTTCTGTTGAGCAAGTTGAGAGGCCACACTATGATCAAAATAATACAGCACTGCAATCATCGTGGCAGGTATGAAAGCTCCAAGAATGTAGAGCAAGGGCACATTCAACATATCCTGTCAGCACACCATCTTTAGATTCTCCTTTTTCTGAAATAGGTTAAAGAGTATGAACAAGGAAAGAGGAACAAGGAAGAACGCACCTTTATCACAGTCCAATTTTTATAGGCTCCAGGTGACCAGGGATTTGGGCTGAAGAGTCGTCTAGGAATTCCTTCTGGCACACCATTCGAAGGGATGTAAGAAACTCCCGTCCATGCAAGTACCATAAGTGGCACTCCATAGTCGGCGATGAGACCTCGTAGCAAGCCTGAAAATATGGTTCAAACAAAGTGAAACAAGAAGACATATTCTCCATGAAGAGGGAACAAAAAACATTCAACTTGAGCACACCAGTCCCATAGCGCCATGATCGTGCCTTCCTGCTTCTTAACGCAGTGAACAGAAGCCCAAATGACAGAACTAGTGCAAACATGCCGTTGGCAAACCTCCAAGATGGTGCAAATTCTAGTGCACTCGGGTTGTCTCTTTTGGGCACTGTGAACTCATCGACAACCCCCTGTGACAACAAAATTATTATATTTTAGATTATCATGAGTGTGGATTGACCTAACATATTCAATCTAAACTATTTTAAACCATCTTGTTATTGCAAACATCAACTTCGATATGTATTATTAATAAGAAAGGCAATCACATAAGTCAGTTATATATATGTTCTCACTTTGATAGCCTGTTGCATAAAGAGCGTTGCAATCAGTAGACCGAAAAGCTCGCCGGCTAATCGAGTAAATCGGTTGATTATGGAACATGCTCCTAGAATGGCTAATAAGAATAGCAACAATGAAGTCCAGACACATACCCTGTTTTGCAAAATAAACAATCAGTGAAAAGAAACTTCACAGTTTCTTCTTCTATCATTTAGAAAAGGAGATTATTTTTCATAAGCTTACCATCCAGTCCAAGCTAGGAACATGTTCTTGCCTAGATCAGCCCTTTGTTTTGCAAAGTTGAACATGAAAGTGTACATAAGCACTGTGGGTTCTGCCACTCCAAGAATCAGCAAAGGCTGTCCTCCTATTATAGAGTGAATGATGCCACAGAGGGCAGTTGATGCCAATGTCTGAACTGCTGTTAGAACCCCATCTGCCAAAACCATAAAGGAATTTTATTTTTCAATTTTCAATGCACCTGCTAGAGTTGAAATTTTAATTTCACTCACCAGTATTTCTTTCCAATTGTTCTCCAAATGAAATGACTGGGATTGCTGAGGCGAAGAATATATATGTAGTTGGAGCCAGAATCCTGAAACATCAGTATTGAAGCATAAAAAAAGGAAGCATTGTTCAAGTAAAAATCCATCCACAGTGGTAATAATTCAGATCAATTTCTGAAGCAACGATCAATACCTGATGCCTGCACTGAAACCTCTGGTCCAATCTTGCCTGTAGCACAACAATCGCCCTTGAAGATCATTCTTGATTCCGCGAAAAGGCTCGAACGTTTCTTCCATGCTCGTGCTCATTTCGGCAAAATATACTCTCAAAAAGAACTTTTGATCAAATAAGAAGAAGGAAAGCGCTAAGAGAACAATGGCAAAAGCCACATTAAAATATATATATGGATTCCTGATGACTGGATGCGAAACTGAAACTACATGATTGAAACAGTATATAAGCAATTGAAGCTACAATGTCATGTGTTCAAGGAAGAACGCTCTAATGGAAATCAATACTAGTAATCTCAGAAATTCAGTTGAAGACGCAGCTCTCGATCTCCAGAACAAGAGCAGATGCTGATAAGGGTCAGAGAGAAGCCTTGGCTTTTCTTGCATCAGTTTATTCACAGGTTGAAGTGGATGCAGAAGGACACGGAGAATGCTTGAGAGGTGTGCTAAATATATAGGCATTAAAGCCCTTCAAAAAGAGACATGTAAATGATCAAGAGCAATTTGGTCACTGTGACAACCGCTATACATCACCATCAATGAATGCCCAAAGGTGATCACTTACTGAAACCAGGGAATGATTGTTGTTTATATGTGAGTGTGAGTGGAGGTATGATCATGCATATTTTTTATGTTTGAAAAAGAAGACAAGTGTAAATGGCTGGTCAAAGCGTGATCGCATGAAGGGGACTTTCTTCCGGTGCATTTTATGGCTTGACAGTTCTTGATAAGCTGGCATAAGTATAATACTATTAGTGTTAATCATAGTTGAAATATTTATATTGGAATAATTATGAATTGTAGCAACTATAAAAATGCATAACAAGAGTATTTTCAAAAACAATAATAGACAGACGAAAATGAAGTGCCCCTTCTGATTTCAATAAAAAAAAGACATTCTTTTAATTTTTGCCCAATAATGTTCTCAAAAGCATAACTACGGTTCAAATTTTCATTGAACTCCTGGACTTCTTTACTTTATAGATAATGGTCCCTCTCTGTGGTGTTTCAGGGAGATTCCTTTCAGCTTTTGGGGGAATAAGGTCGGCATTAGTTCAATCATGCAAAACTGCATTGCTCAGTCAATTCACCTACCTTTCATTCAGAAAAAAAAAAAAGTGTTTCATCAGAAAAATAAAAAGGAAAATTGCTTCTTTTTCATGTGCCATTCTTCAATCATCTTCTGTGCCAGTTTCATGATGCCCATTTTAGATGCACAGTACATAAATGAGTCAGTGCTAATATCATCGTGCATAATTAGTATATTTTTCGTTGTCATATCTGACAAAAGGATTACTGTGAACCCTTTTTTATTTTTACAGTAAGACTCCATATAAGGTGATTAAGGGAAAAAAATTTAGAAACTTTATTGAGGACATCACAACCTAATACTGCACGCATCAATTAGCCTCATACAAGCAACAAACAATCATAAAAATATTGTTTGTAATGCTTTCTCAATGTGTAAACATTTTTAGGTTTCACAAGTATGACAAACATTAATTAGACATGATTGAATACACTCCTATTCGCAGGGATATCAAGTGTGAAATTATTTCTTATTGTTTACGTTGAAAAACTTTGTCAATCGCCAAACTCGTGAATACACGTTCTTCAGGCTTTAATTTGCCCCATTATGGTACACAACTGAGCTGCAATTGGGATTCTTTATCTACCATCTACTCTTTTATATATATATATATATTCCTTATGATTTGCTTTGCCAAGCTAGGAAAAGCCAATGGTGATAAGATTGTGTACATTGGCATGTGTGAATCTAGTGTCAACAGCTTCATCTATATGGCGATGGATTTGTTGCTTGTTGTGCATTGAACTTAAAGTGATTCATGCAGTTCACTCTTTGCGCTTATATGAACTATTGGAGCGTCGTCGTTCGGGGTACACCCATTTGTGATTATCTTGTATCTTTAAATCGCTTGGACAAAACAGAGAGAACGAGTTTGAAACACTGATCGATTGAGCCTGACCCATCATAGGGTGAATTATAAAGCTCAAAATGGAAGGTACACGGTGCAATCTCACTGCATCAATATCTCAAGCCTTAATTAATTTGTGAAGTTGGATTTTGATTTGAGCTATTCTTGGCTCACTCTTCCCTAAAAATCTTTAGGTTTGGGATGTGTTTCCTATCATTTTTTTTAGCTACTGGCCAAAATCTTTGCTGGAAAATTTGGTACAGCCTTCCATGTTCACTCGCAAGGATCCTACCATTCCCTTAATTCAATGATTCTAGTGATAGGAAAACATGATAATTATTTCGATGAGATTAAATATTAAATGGTTTTGGAATGTATCACCCTCGAAGGTACTTGAACAAATTAATGAAAGTAGGTATTTTCGGAATCACAATGCTTTTATTATTAATTTGTTGTCATCATTCTCATTTGGTGTTCTAATATCCATACTTTTAACAGTGTCTTTTTCTCTCCAAGGGAGTGCGAGATTATCATCTCCTAAAATTTAAGTACCTAGAATATATATGTATTCCTATTTGAATAGTTGTATAGTTTCATTTGGTTAACGAAATTCATTAGTATTTTTTATTTTTGAAAAATAAAAATTAAGCATCTTCTCTGAAAAGAAATGAATATTTATTTACTAAATTGAGATTTTTAACAAGAGAAATGAAATCTCACTAGGTTGAATAATGCTTCATCATAATGTCTCTTCTTAGATTATGAAACGACAATTATTGAAAAATTAGCACCATGATCTTATTGGTTAAGTAAAGTTGTGTTAGTCATGATGATACCTAATTGAATTTTGAATTGTAATTGAGTTCATTCTAACCTCTGGATCGGAAGAGCTCAATAACAAAAACACTTCATGATTACACCATTTATTGGACCAGTGGCCAAATCAAAGTTCCTACCAACCGCAAAACTATTTTTTATAAAAAAGAAAACAGAAAAAGAATTCTCTTTTGACTTTAATTGAAGGATGGGAATTGATTTTTGACAACAATTTTGACTCTGCATAAGTGGAGTTTACTATGCTAAGGTCCCGCCATGGTGCTGCACTCCATCAATTGTGGTTAATTTTCATTATTTTTTTTTTTACATGAAAACTTTAATCAGAGATGAAAGGACTGGAATGCAATCAAAAATATCAATCGAGCGGCCAAATTGGCAGAAGGTGAAAGAAAAGACACACAAAAGACACCAATATAATGGTGTGTGTAGCCGATCGAGGGAGTGAAGGGGGTGAATTGCACGAGTCACATAAAATTAGAAAAATAAATAAATTCATAATTTTTTTCGTACATTAATTTTAGTCAATTTTTATAACTTTTAAAATCTGACAGAACAATTTCTTTATACTCACCATTGCTACCTGTTGCTAGTCCACGGTGAGCTCAATCGTGAACTGATTGCAATTTAATAGCTAAGCTGTTGTTAGTTTCGAATGGTTGCATGAGCAGCCGGCTCGCGAGCCCATGGCAGCTACATGAGCAGTTTGATCGCGAGCTCACAGCACGAACTCCCTCGTTGCGAGCCTGTGGCTATTGGACACTTTCTTCTCTCTCTCTCTTTTCTTTTCTATTTTTCCGACAAATAATCCATAAAATTGACATTATGATTAGTTTTAGGAGGCAAACTTTGATAATATTTAAGTTAACACGGATTATATGTCTCATGTCCGTGTTAAGTGTTAAATATGTAAAAAAAGTCTTCACAGGTTTAAAAATCGGATGCAAAGTAGAAAAGTAAGAAGACTAGCGGCAGATCAATTCTAGCAAGAGAAAGTCTTCATAACTTTAAAGATTAGATGCGAGATAGTGAAATCCAAAGAAATTAGAGATCAAATTCCTAACATGAGAAAGTTCTCACAAGTTTGAAGACCAGATGTAAAGCGATGAAATCCATGAAAGCCCAAGTAAATTATGTTAATGCCTATAAGATTTACATATCTCCATAATGGTATGATATTGTCTACTTTGGACCTAAACCATCATGGTTTTATTTTTGGGCTTTACTCAAAAGATCTTATACCAATGGAGATATCTTTTCATCTTATAAGCACATGATCTTTTCCCTGTCTTACCAATGTGGGACTTTGATTGTATTCCCAATACTCCCAACAATCCCCCCCTCAAACGAAGGACCACATTGG
>JBAMHZ010388929.1:0-12184 GCA_037177395.1 Alpinia galanga
TTACTCTTCCCGAATAGCCCTCACTCCCGACTATAGGGTTTCTTAATTTAGGCTCACATCATTAGATTATACTTAAAAGGTCTTATACCAATGGAGATATCGTTTTATCTTATAAGCCTATGATCTTTTTCATATCTTACCAATGTGAAACTTTAATTATATTGTATTTCAAATACTCCTAATATTAAATCATTGACTACAATCAATTTAAAGTCAAGTCAAGACCTAAGTTAAAATTTAGTTAAAACCCAAAGTGCAGGCCACTTAAACTTTCCTACTGAGAGGTTATACCTCCTTGATTTCTCTATCTTGTTAAGAGGACTCACCTTGAAGACTTCCTCATCTGTAAAGAGGTATCGCCTCTAAAATTTCCATATCTAAGAAGCTTTGCCTCGAGTCTTCCTCATCTTTTTAGTACTAGTCAACTTTAACTTAAAAACTATGGATTTTCTCTTCATTATTCAATGGTACCCCTTCCCTTTTGTGGAGACAATGGAAAAGATGTCAGCAGAGCAACTATGAAAGTAGATCAAGTTGGAGGAGCGAAGTATGTCAGTTGCAAGAAGGGAATCGTAGAAATTAGATGTTGGTCGAAGAAGGAGATATAAAATTGAATCAAATTTTAACTATCTGCTAGTTGACAACATAATAGATAAACAAAGACACGATTCTTTATTTAGAGTAGTAAATTCACTCAAGAAAGACAAATAAAAATATATATTAATTCAAGCATGATCAAAATATCAAATTCTAGACTTTTTTTTTATAAACTCAATTCATCAATAAACACAAAAAATATTTTAAATAAAAAAAATATATTAATCTTAATATGAATTATAATACATTTATTGTTAAAATAAAAAATGCTATCAAATAATAAAAATTAAATCTTTAATTTATTATAGACACATCTTTAACTTAGTTTGTTTTCTTTTATTATTATGGATACGTCAATACACAATCCAACTCCATCCAGGTGGCTCAGACTAATGAGGAATCATAGGGACGACTGCGATAACACTGTAACTCCAAGCCAAAAAATACTTCATCGGGCCAAATTAATTTTCATCTGATGATTGATGACTAAATGCATAGATCTCTGTCAAACAAACAGGTGATGATGGTTTTGCAGTTCACATAATTATCTAACCTGGGGAACTGTCAATCTTCATTATCTAAACATTAACATATTCTTTTGGTCATAGGCAATGTTACATGTCTGTACTCTAGGCTGGAGCTCCAAGTGTTACATCTTTGTCAGAGGCAATCTATGCATTTGGAATGTGAAATCAGGGTTTGAATTCCAAGTATTACATCTTTGCCAAACCTCCAGGTGCAGATTATTCGATTTCTCCTAATACTCAGTTTCACCTCTACTCGGTTGCTTTCTTCTCTTTGTTGTAGAGGCAAATGGTGAATCTGGGAATCCATTATGGAAAAAATAGAGAGACAGTTGGATGGAAGCAAACAGTTGTCACCTAATAAATCCACAAGCTTTGAGATCTTATTGATCAATTTGTTATTTGTGCAATTTGTGCAAGAGGCTGGAAGGTTGTTGGAGTTGAGAATGGCCATTTCCACTGCTGCCACTACTGGTGTACTATGTCCCTTTCCTCTCATGCCTTGTTCTACCACTTTTCTTGCTGTCTAAACATCTTAAGCATTGATGTCCCACTGCATTAGTGTCATGTTAACAACTTAACAATTGATGTATGACAATTTAATGAGTGATAGATTTGTTATAGAAATCTAAACTGTGACGGGTGATTAGATCACTCAAATGAGTTGGCATGCCATTGCATTAGTGTCATGTCAGCAGCCTAATAGTTGATCTATGTATGTGCATTCTTTAAGTACTCTAATAATTGCTGCAAAGTCCTGTGGGAATAGTTAAAGGCCCAAGTCCATATAAAACACAGAGGAATACACAGCCAAAAGCCACTGCTGCAGAGAAAAAGTACTTTTCTTTCTTTGCCTCCTCCAACATCAACACCAGCTGCAGTAAACATCATGCACCAAACTTCCTTTCTAGTCTCTCAGCAGTCAGCGAGTACAAAGAAAAGATGTTTCCTTAATTCAGTGCTTCAGTGCAGTAAAAACCCTAGTAACTTGTGTGGGAGTTGAATTATGGTGACAAATCAATAATTAGGAGCTGGATCCAAAGGGGAGGTGCTGAGCAAAATGAGGAGGGGGTGGGATGGGTAAATCAATGGTAGATTGATAGATAGGGTTTGGAAGCTGAGTATTGTGGTCCAAGGCCTATAATTTTACATCATGGGGATGGACATATAAGCATTAATGGTGTTCACAGAGATGAGCAGTGTTGATATAGTAAGACCCTGTACTCTCATTTCATATTAGAAATGAGAGGAAGAGAGGTAGCATGCCATGCCTGCCTCTTCAACCCCTTCCCCACCCTACTTTGTAGGCCTCACAAGTTTCTGCTCTCTCTCTCTTGTTGCATGCTTCAAGGCATCATTTTCAGCATGAAAAGTTTAGATTGATGTTTTTGTTTCTGAAGTTGTGGATTGATGATATCGGGGCAAGCGAAGTGGAGGTTTTGAAGATATTTAATTCCGTAAAGGGTTTCATAGGTCTCAAGTTCCGGGCCTGCTTGCAGATATGTGTCATTAAGATTAGTGTTCCCTCAGTTATTGAACAATGTAATTCTTTTAGACCTGTGAAATGACTTATTCAGGATTTTTTTTGTCATCCCTGTCTATATATTTGAAGACAAAAAAGAAAAGTGTCTGCAAGAACAGATTAAAATTCATCCAAGTAAAAGTGAAGGAGAGAGCTAGAACTGAAGTAATTACTCGAGACAAACAAAACAAACAAAAAGAAAGAAAGAAATGTACAGAAAAGAATGCTGAAATCTTCTTTATTTGAATGAACAAGAAAGAAAGAGAAAAGAATGAAAATTTTAGGTTTATATTCTCTTCTTTAACCTCTCTCCATTTATCTTCAAATTCCTTATCTATGAGTGTTAAAGCATTGATAGAATAAATAGTGCAATGATAATATAGAACAAAGAATCTAAAATAATTTTTTTTTCTTGCAAAATAAGAAATGAGATTTATGGTACTAGATTGAATAGAATAAGATGCCTCAGTTTAGTGCTCATTGTTATCTACTTAATGTTTTTTTTTTATAATCATAGTGCATTTTTTTATAATCATAGTGTCTGGGCTTCACTCGACTAGTCTTGGATTATCAGAGGAAAACAATGTTGAAAATAATGTTCATCATCATTATCTCCTTAATATCTGATGGCTACAAATTGTGCATATTCTTAAATGAAAACAATGTTGAAAATCTTGCAATATTCCTCCAAATTGCTACTAAGAGCTTTGAAAATTTTTACCAATTTTTTTTCTTCCCAAAATCAGCTACAAGAGATAGAGCCATTTCGTGAAGGGTCACTTCTACATCGAAGATGCCATCTCCTTCCTCCATGCTCCTATTGGCACAACTAACTAAAAATGGTTTCAATGTGAAGTTATATTTATAGAGATCATTTAAGTGTGTATAATATGAGAGCAAAAGGATAATAAAAATCCTATTGAATGCTTATGTGAAAGAATCTGTCTTTCTTGGTAGATCATAAAGATATATAAATACAAGATCAATTCGGTGTAAGTCTATATCCACACAAAAAGAATTCAATTCGATTTTAAATAGATGAATTTTAGTGAAAATAAGAGATCAAAGAGCCCTTGTTACATTTAATCCTTGTTACTTTTTCTCTCCATCCATTTACTCAAATAAATAAGATTTACAAATCTAACAAGCATATTTTTTTTATACAGATTTGGCTCATAGCATTTTAGAGCTGGTTGACGGTGAAATAAGATTTAGGCTACTAGCTAGATTGAAATCTAATAACATGGCTCAATCTAGTGATCGCTATCGTCTTTCATCTTAGAAATGGAACCAAATCCCAAAACCACTCTCTCCTTAATCTTTGACGTCTACAAAATGCTCCTAGTGATCTCCATGTAGATTAGCAAATTGTTCTTGTTCTTTGGATGAAAACAAAGTTGAAAGTCTAAAAATATTCCTCCAAATCGCTACTAGGATCTTTGAAATTTTTTGCCAAAAAAATCTATCCAAAATTAGTTGCAAGGGATGGAGTCAATTCGCAAAGGAGAAGATGCCAAGCACACCATCTCTTTCCTCCTTGTCCATGTTGACACAACTAATTTTGCCACCTCTTCATTTATAGGCAATCTGCCAACACTTTTATTGGGATCACAAGAACCTCTAGTACCACTAAGTGAAGTTGGAGACAATTATAATCCCACTTAATTTGAATTTGTCGCCTTAAATTATATACTTGTAAATTTAAATTTAGTCCATCTAAAATGTACAATAACCTTCACTAGAAGCTCATGTAATAGAATATTCATCTTTCAGGGTAAAACATCACAAACATAAAAGATAAGTAAAAAAATGATTCAATGTGAAAATATATCCATAAAGAGAATTTAAATCTATATAATATAAGAGGAAAAAAATATAATATAAATTCTACTAAAAACTAAACTCGTGGTAGAATCTTTGCCTTTTCTAGTAGAACATCACAAACCTAAACATATACAAGACCAAATGTATGTAATGTAAGCCTATGTCTACAAAAAAAGAATTCAAGTCTATATAATATGAAAGCTAAAGTATAATAAAAATTACCCCATAAATGTGGTGGAATGGTAAAACATTTATGGAAACAAATAAGAGACTAAGATTTGAATCTCATTAGAGGCGAATATTTTGAAGGTCAACTTTTAAATTCGCATAAGTTCCTCAAATAAACTCTTCTCAAGAAGATAATCATTTAATTTACAATATTTTAACCTCTTATAGCCTCTAAATATATTCAAAAGTATCCCCCCAGAATGCTTCAAGGTGAATATATATATATATATATGGTACTTGAAAAATGCATAAAATAAATATTCCATAATTTTAGATTCATCTACTTCCTAAACCTTCGAAATTAGAGAATAAACTTCATTAATCAAAACTCATTCCTAAGTTTAAGGGTTATGAAATAACAAGTTCAACATGCATATTCAAATAAGTATTTGTTTTCTTGAATTTTACGCAAGAAGTAATTAGAAAAATTGAGAGAGAATAACTATAAAAAATGCTACTCTAAATTCATTGTGCAATCAAACACAGAAATAATCATTGCTTTCCAATTCATCATCACGAAGAGAATAGCTACCTGGGAACCAAACTTACAGTAATAGAAACCATCCTGATTCAAAAGCATACAAGAATGATAAATGTGTACTGCAACTGCAAAGAAAAGCATGGAGAAGAGTTCCTGTAGCTACAGTATAAAGCCTTCAGAGTTTGATTACACTTCTCTCAGTTGTTCCTAGGTAGCTAACAATTTATCATGTCAGTCAATTAATTACCTTGATATATATACATATAGGATGATGAAAACTTCAAACTTTTTGGATACATTAGGTATTAGTTTAAGCTAATTGTCACTACCATCAGATCTTTAGAGAATATAATTGCTGTCCTTTTAAACTTTAATTCCATGCATGTTCTTCTCCACCTTCTTTTGAGGGACACAGTGGACCCGCACACAGTGGCAAACTACCCCCATTCCTGCCCTAAAGTCAAAAGCACCCAAAACTACAGCACATACACCAACAAGTTGAAACCCTATCTCTTTGATTAATGTACTCTTCCCCTTCTCAGAACATTTATTTCTTTATCCCTACCTAGCTAGGTGCATCAACCTTGTGTGCACATATATAGAACTCAATTATCCATGGATACTTTGTGGGAGCGATAAATATAAAACAAAGCAAAAAAAATTTATCGAAGTTAGAATATATATAGATTTCAAGTTGACCTTATCATAAAAAGCTAGATTCGAATCATATAGTGAGGAACACAATAACACCGCACTTATCCATGTGAGTCTAACTGTGAATATATATGTACCAACGTGTTAATACATGAATATCATTATAAAAAAAGGCTTATTTGTGAAAAAAAAATAGTTGTTATAGATCGAAGGATATTCTCACAAGTTTTGTGAGTGCTAATAAAATAAATAACAAAATGATGATAACTCTCTCACTACAAGAAATCAGTGACAGTTAAAATATATCAAGGTGAAAATATTCACATAATAACCTTATGAAGGTGTTTGTTGTTGCATATTAACCTAAAAGGGGTTTGCGAGATAGACAAATTGACATAGAAAAATGGCCACCACGTCGTTTTTATTAGCTTTTGTAATGACATGGCATGATACAAACATTTTTCTTTTTCATCTTCACTGACAGTTAATTGGAACAAGGTGTTCCATTCTAGCTCTTCTATGGCAGACAACCTATGTTTTTTATTGTAGGTACTAATATCATCACATGATCTAAAAGTTAAATTAATTAACCTATTTGGAAGGCAAACCCCTATATATGTGCCTAGTTAACATGGTGATGGCATGGAGTGTCTATTTGTCTTACATTGTCACACAAACACACATGAAGGGATAATAGTGATATGATATAGACTTTGGTGAGTTAATACAAGCATGAGATGATGATAAGGATGTAGCCTCAGTTGGCATGGTCCCCTTTCTATACCCTATGCATGATTCCATCTATCTCCCATTCCCTTTTCCTCCACCATCTCTTCTTTCTACTTCTCTTCTTAACTCAATCAATTTTTCATCTTTTCTTCTTTCCTTCCTTCCTTCTTTCTTTCTCTTTCTCTCTTTTTTAGATCTTGAAGAAATTAAGGCTCTCAACGAGCAATAATAGATTGAATAATAAGAGCATCTAATATGGAAGCATTTAGAGTGGTACTACAACCTACACCTTCCTCCTCCTCTTCTTCTCCCTCCTTGGTGTCTTCTCTGCGGTGGCCTGAATTAGGCACCGTGGTGGCGGCAGATGGCGGTAACGGACAGCGGGAGCACATGTTTGACAAGGTGGTGACGCCGAGCGACGTCGGGAAGCTGAACCGGCTAGTGATCCCGAAGCAGTACGCCGAGCGGTTTTTCCCGTTGGAGCTGGATATGGCTGACAAGGGGGTGGTGCTTTGCTTTGAGGACGCCACCGGCGAGCGGTGGAACTTCCGCTACTCTTACTGGCACAGCAGCCAGAGCTACGTGATGACCAAGGGATGGAGCCGCTTCGTGAAGGAGAAGAATCTCCACGCCGGGGACACAGTCTCCTTCCTCCGCAGCCCCATCACCGGCGTCGGCCACCGCCTCTTCATCGACCTGCACCGCCGCAGGCACTTCTACCATCCGCTGATTCCTTACGACACCTTTCGGCCGCAGGGAGTAGCATCTTGGGGAGGGAACGCGGCGACGGTGGCCGCGGACCAGATCTTATGCTACAACAGAACACTGCCGGGGTTTCCCCGGCAGTATATCGCCGGACTCAAAGAAGCAGCTTGTGACGACGAGGACACGGTGCTGGACTCGGTACCGGTGGTTATCGGCGGCGTGGCAGCTACAACTAAGGCCGCGCCAAAGCTGGTCAGGCTTTTCGGAGTCAATCTAGAGTGCCCTGAGCTGCCCCCATCCGCTGGAGGATGGAAGCAATAACTCCAGCCGGTGGAGGACTTGCAGCAGAAGCTGAAAGAACGAAGCAAGATGAATATTTAAGAAGAAATTTCATAACATATATATCCTTTCTGCATATCATATCATAAGTACTTCCAGTAGAGAGGAAGAATTATGTTAATTAATTCTGTAATAAATTTTTGTTTCATTTCTAGAAAATATTTGATGGATCTGCCTGCCTAAATAATATATATATATATATAGTTCATATAGATCTTTGTTAATTATGTATCCATAATTATCTTTGCTAAAAGTATTTAGAGTCATCTGTTTTTTGTTGTTATTTTCAGGGGTTTTCCAGCTTTAGCCATATCAACAGTCCGAATCAATGCTTGGAACTTTCTTCGAGTTGCTGAAGAAGCGTATTACAAGCATGTGAGCTCTCTCTCTCTCTCTCTCTCTCTCTCTCTCTCTCTCAGTACTCTAATGTCTCATGATTTGGGTAAATACTTACTAATAATAAAAAAAAGTTGACAGTCTTACAATTTGTGGTTTCAACAAGAACATCTAATGAAGATTTTCTTTGTGTTTCCAAACACCAACAGAAGTCCTAAATTCTTTTGTTTAAACTGTACATATTTCATCAGTACTGCCATACTTTTAGTTAGTTGTCTCTCCACTGCTCCTTTTTTAGTTGTCCGCTATTTATCAGTTCATAAATTTGGATGGTATAACGCTTAGTTAGTACTACGCTTTTACTGATTTAAAATTGGCTCATTTAATAATACTGCCCGTCTCATACTGTCATTCCTTAAACATAATATATAAGAGATTTATTTGCAAGAAAATTTTGTATTTTGTTGATGTATATCCTTTAATACCTAGCTAGCTAAAGAGTTGGAACCTTAAGAACTTGTAATTTTGTGTTTGCACTCGCACACACATCATGCATACGAAACACATTCACATAGATAATAAAACTTCGTATCATTTTAAGATTTGAAATTAAACATTCTCCACGAATATGATTAACGATAGCCACCACTTGTTATCCCAAGTAATTAAGAAGCCGAATGTATATCAATATATGCTCGATATCAGGGTCAATTATTCCCCATTTATGACCATCCCTAGCTACATACCTAGCTAAAGTGTTGGAAGGATATCTAATTTTGTGTGTGCACACTCTCACTCACATTAAACTTCATATTATTTTCAGATTTAATATTAAACTTTTTCTTTATCTTAAATAGTTAGGAATCCTATGTATCTTCATTGTGAGAGTCAATTGATGGCCATATATACTCACGTTTAAGTTCATGTGCTACATAAGCTTTTGTTGATCATAAAGTACTCAATCATATGTAAAATTACATATCTATTTAACCCCAGAGTTGCAATCTAATGGTGATCAAAAGAAAACTTAATGAAGAATTTTGATTGCCAAAAAAAAAAAAGCACAACAACTAAGGAATGATCTTAGTGCTAGCTCATTAGTGAAACAAGATCCAATTTCAAATAGTTATAATAAATCTGTTATTATTGTATTACTGTAAAAATAATGTATGATCAAATTAAATTTAAGCACTTGTTTGAGTACTACTTTTAACATTTATTGATTATGCTTTACTTTTTGATTCTGATGCAAAATTATCTCATCCTTGTAATTAAGAAGATCAATGTCATGATATATCAGGAATTATTGTTGTTTTATGTATCATGAGGATCATATTTGTCTCATGTAATGATATTTTGCTTTTTTTTTGCTTTGTTTAATAAAACTAAGGATTAGTCATAATGTACTAATAAATTAATTTTAGGCATAGTGCAAATACATTTACACATATATCTATCAAGATATAATCTTAACATAAACTTATTTGTTTTCAAAAGTTGATTTGAAATGCATTAGATTAAAGATCAATGATTAATTTTAAAGCATTTTACTAAATCACACCTCTTATATTCCTCAATTTATCCTCATTTTTCAACTTTCTTCTCAACTCAAATGAGGTTGCTACATATTTTATGGGTAATAATTAGATTTATTAGGTTTCTATAAGTACCTTTTCATGTAAGATCATCAAATTAGATCTCTTGCTTCTTAATTTTGCATAGATTTTAAGTTTGATGCATAAATTGATTTGCAAAGTATTTAGCATGGTTAAATTATATAGAGTGACCTAGTTGCTAATTTACAAATTAGCTTAGTGCATGATAAGTGAACAAAATTAGTCTAACTATTTGGATATTCCTTCCAACTTAAGATTTTAATTGAAGATCAGCCAACCATCTCAATTAAGTATAAATTTAGAAATTTGACCATGAAAATTGATTTGAAAATCATTTTGCATAGTGAAAAATAGCAATGATCGATTTTGGATCCCTCACAAAGTTTTAGGTTGATTTTGAATAATTTTTATTCAAAATCTAATTGTTCACGTTTTCTTTAGAAAACCCTATGAAATCACCTAACATAAATATAGACCGCTTGATCATTTGTTAACTTCTAAATATGCCACTATATGATGAAAGACTAACACGAAGTCTGATGGTCAAAATTAAACATAAGTAGCATGGTTTGGTAAATACTCATATCCTAACCCCCAGGGCTGGCTCAGTTGGTAAATGCACAGGGGTAACTCTTAAGTGAGCAGAGGTCAATTCCCGGAGAGATCATAACTCTGAGCCATCGATCGACCCCCTCCTTTGCACTTGTCATACATAAGTTCCTGATTTACTCCCCTCCTCGATAGAGGCAGCTGAGGGGCCCGCTAATGTGGCGGTTCTATATTTTTTTTTTTTGTAAATACTCATATCCTCCTTTTCTTATTAATCTATTGAGGCAAAGAAGAACGATGTATCTAAGGTAACCTTGTAACTTTCCAACTATCTATTACTTAATCTTTTGGATCATTCAACGCTTTGATTTGATTGATCATGTGACTCACTCCACAATCAAAGTAACCTCTTGACATTCATCTTTTAGTACTTAAAATTTTTGTTATGGTGATATATATTCTTTTGGCTTTGTAGATAAATCTTTTATTAGTCTTTAAATTTTTTTTTTACATACTCTCCAAGTTTATCTTGTATATAAAAGCATCTTTGCAAATCTTTTAGATTAGATTGGTTTATGCTTGCTTTTAAGATAACCTTTTCATGTATCTTAAGTAAGGTGGATTACTTAACATTTATTCAATTTCACTCATTTTTGGTAAATTACTTATTAAAAGAAACTAGTTCTCTCACAATGTAGTTGGACTATAACATAATACCTATTTGCTGACTTTCCCTTCCTCTTCAGTTAGCATCACAAAGGATCATAAATTATTAGAAGGTTGGGAGATCACTTTATGCTCTCCAAAGCATATATCTGTATCACTAGTCTTTCTCTCTAGGGTTCCAGATGTTCTTGCCATATCAGTAATTACCCAAGCACCTAACTCACTTGTTTTACTTTAACTGACTGACCCTTAGACTTCACTGTTCCAAATACTACATCTGTGTAAATTAGGTTGGCTTAAATTCCCTTCACTAAAGATATGCACAAACTAGCTGTAAGTTGTGATCATGCATGCATCACAGACTTGGAAGCAGCTGTGTTATAAATTGGTCAAAAGGGACAGCGTCTGTGTGTGTCAACATGCATCTGCTTAGCTTGTTGCCAAGGCGTGCAAACAATCTACAGTAGAAAGCATGCGTAATGCCTACAATTATTTTGCTTGCATGAGATATTCCTTCACCATATGGTGGCCTTTCTAAAGAAAACATGCACAGAGATGAAGAAAAAACAAACGTACAGTAATAATACTGTCAGAAAGAATTTAATCTTGTCATGTTCACCCTGAATAAAGATAATCTCATATTTAATCTTGTCAGAAGCAATAATATTTTATTGCTAGGTCGTATGAGCATCAACTTTTTATATCTTTCATCAAAAGTTTCTTTCTTTGGGCTGAAACATGAGAGTGAGTAATACAGCCAAAAACTTTTAGATGATGAAAGATTGATTTTTTTTTTGTCATTGTTGGTGATTGATTAAGAATGTAAATTGTTGTGTGAATTGTTTTAGCTTGAAAGTGGTTAGAAAGATCTTTTCTCTTCATCATACTTTTCATCATTTTAGAATAATATTGTTCTTCCTCTCAGCTATTTTATTTTATTGAGGATCTTCTTTTAATAGTGTTGAGTTATCTTGGACAATGTCTTCTTTATTAATATATTTTTTTGTCGTGATTTTAAAGTTTTAATTTAAAGTAAAAAATATACAAAATGCTTCTAATTAATTCTTAGACTATGACCATATTTTTTTAATAAAATCATCAATAATGAAAATAAAATACCTTTAGTGTCATGCAAAGGAGTTATTGAAGGAATAAAAATATCAAGATGCACCTATTCAAAACGTTTATGCATTTCATAAAGTTTTTTAAGAAAAATAAAAACTGATGCACTTTACTATAAACATTATTTTTACAAGTTTGTTTGTTATTTGAATAGAAGAAAGCTTAATAATCATATTCTTTTGTTGAAAGTAAATGAAAATTTTTATAGTTCAAATAATCATACTTCTGGTGTCATTTAATTGAATCATCAAGGACACCTAGAGCAATCTTCTCTTCCATAGACATTGAAAGA
>JBAMHZ010389368.1:0-24424 GCA_037177395.1 Alpinia galanga
AAAAATGGAAAATAGCTTACCATACAAAGTTTTTCATTTTTCAGAAATAGAAAATGGAAAATTTTCCATACCAAACGCCCCTTAGTCTCTCTCTTAATTGTTTTTTATTTGTAGAAATTAAAACTCATTCGATCGACGGTTTGACTCGGAAGAGAGCAAAGGTTAATTTGGAGGTTATAGTTTTTTCAAAGAGTCTGTCTTCCTAACCGAATTAGCCCCTAATTAAGTATAAAATGTTTTTTATAATTTATTTCGTTCGTATTAACAGTGAAACCGATTGATAAGAGAAGGCGAATGAATCATCTTTTTATACAATAATACAATACGACTTGATTAATAAAGTCAATCTGTCAAAAAAAATCAGACTCAATTGTTCATCCATCTAATTGAAGTTTACCTAGAATTTTAAATAGTCCAACCTATCAAAGTGATCTCATTTAAATTTTATCCAATTAATGTCGTACATCAAGGGTGCATTTGGTTTAACATCACTGTGGATAACGTTAGTTATGTAGCCGAGATTATAGGGTTTAATCCTGTTGAATTTAATTCAAGTAATGAGTGATTCTTAGGGAATAAAGCATGCTCGCTACATTAACAAATGAGGCATATAATTTAGATTCACGTTACTTTGAAATTTTTAGATTTTTATTGATTTTAAGATTAACAAATAATTTTTTTTTAAATTATCTGTCGATTTTTATCCTTTTGAATAAAAAAACCCCTAAATTTTTATCAAATCTCGATTCATCTAAATTTTATCTATCGGCCTCTGTTGCCCCTATAGGTGCGCCGCTACTGACCCTCGCCACTGCCTTGTGCCATCATCCCCATTAGTTGTTGTCGTTTGTCACCACCGATCATCGATCATCATTCATTGACTATTGTCGTCATCGATTGTCAGCCATCAATCATCGTTCGCATTTCTTTTTTTCATTTCTTTATTTTATGGAGAATTCGTTTCTCTTTCGATTTTTTTCTCTCTTTTTCAAGGTTAATACAATAAATGTTAAACACTAGGAGTCAGGGGTCTAATGTTAAATTTAAAAAAACTCGGATTTGTCCCCATTTCTTGAAAGGTTTTTTTTGTAACTCTATAAAAATGAGGTCTTATTTACTTATTTTAAAATTGCAAAATTGCTTTTTTATAATAATAACGCTTCAATAACTCTGTAAAAATAACGGCTTATTTGTTTCTTTTAAAATTGACGAAATTAATTTTTTAGAATAATTATTTAAGATTTTCTTGCCAACAGCGCATCAATTAAATTTGGGGCCCGTTTTCTTCCCGCCCCACCCTCTCTCATACTTTGTGCCCATTTCAAAATCGGGTAGAAAAGTGTGTCAGATAATTTCCCTTGCGTAACACTATCAGAACCCGTACGTTATGTCGACGATCGGTGGCGTCCCATCGGCCGTTAGGTAGAACTCGCCTGCCAATCTCTCTCCTCGGGCCCGGTCGCCGAAGACGACGGCGAAGGTTCTTCACGCGCCTCTCACTTCTCGATTCAAATCTGGTGGATTGGGAGGGAAAATTCCTGCTCCTTCTACCGCGCGCTTTTTCAATTTTTGTCCTGATCCAGTTGTGCGGTCCTCTTCTGAAGAGAAACCCAAGGAAATCCGCGGGTTGGAAAGTGTTTAGGACTGGGAAAGATCGAATGGGGGTTTCGGATAATACCAAAGGATGCATTCTCGCCCTCGTATCCAGCGCCTTCATCGGATCCAGCTTCATTCCGAAGAAGAAGGGGCTAAAGCGGGCCGGTAAATCTGGCACCCGAGCAGGTCAGAATGGAAAATCTAGCTTCTATCGGACGATTGCTACTTTTTTTTGTGTGTGTTGAAAGATGTGCTTATTTTTCTTGTTTTCATGTAAATTTTTCTTCAATCGGCAGTGAAATTTTTTGATTCGACATCCTTATTTACCTCATTGGGGATTTAAGGTTACCACTTCTGCATTTGATATATTATTATTTGATCCAACACTTACCTTACGTGCTAATTGTACTTTTGAGGTATTTTGTTTAGCTAAAGATATCAACTTGTCACAGATAATGGTACCACAGATACTTAGAAAGATATGATGTGTTTTAATGGAAGACGAGTTTAGTTCTTCCTAGTCCATCAAATTCAAATTCTTTGATCCCTGGACCGAGGAATGTTCTATCATTACAACTTCTATGTGTTGGTGATGTCGAGGAATGTGTTTGATGGAGTGGACAATACCCAGATGGTTAGTTACACAATATCACAGAAGGAGAATAAAACAGGCACAAATGCACACA
Source organism: Alpinia galanga (assembly GCA_037177395.1). Lineage (NCBI taxonomy): Eukaryota > Viridiplantae > Streptophyta > Magnoliopsida > Zingiberales > Zingiberaceae > Alpinia > Alpinia galanga. The sequence goes on from JBAMHZ010389368.1 coordinate 2,283, forward strand.
AAATCTATATGGAAAAACCCCTTGGAGAGTCAAAGATATATAAAAATAAATAATAAAAAAAAAACATGGGAGAATGCAATGCACTAGAAATAATTAGAGAATGCACGTGGTTTTTCTATAAATAAAATCCAGGCTAGTAAGCTAGAACTGAACAAGAATATTTCAATCTAAAACTCCACTGTCATCTCTGATCTCAAAAGTGGAAGTAGCTTTGGAGCAGCTCTCTTTAATCTTTGGTAGCTGTAAAATTTTTAGAAAAATCTTCTGGAGTCACTATTAGAATTTCTAAAATTCTTTTAAAGATTTTCGAATTTACCCATAAGGAATATACCATTGTCTCTAATGCCCCATGGTGAATTATACTCAAATTTATTCACCTCTTCATCATAAAACAAGCTAAGCTAACCTGTTAGTAGTTTCTCAATCTGCATCACTCTCATCATATGGCTTTACACCTTTCAAATTAATAGTTTTTACCAAGCCTTTTAAATACTGTAGATCCATCATCAGTAATTTTTAGATGTTGTAATTTGTAATATCAAACTTAAGTGTATTCCCCCTGCATCCTAACCATCCATTTGTAAGTTTGCACAATCTCAAGCTGGTTTTGAAACTATTTGTTGGGATGTCATAGAATTTATCTAATTGTGCTTAATAAGATTGGACGATGACCTGATGCTTAGTTACATAATGTCACAAGCAAGTAATAGAATAAGCACAAATGCACACAGAATTTATATGGAAAAACTCTTTGGAGGATCACTAATAAAATAATTTACTAGAAATAATGAGAAGGAATAAGCAGTTTTCCTCCAAATAAAATTGAATAAACCGAGAATACCTCAATCTAAAGCCACACCGTCTTCTCTAATCTAAAAAATGGAACTAGTTATAGAACCACTCTTTAATCTCCAACAAATGTAAACTTTAAAAAAAATATTCTAGAGTTGTTACTGAAAAATTTTCACCCCTAAAAATTCTCTCGAAAATTTCTATTTTCAATGCTACTATTGCCAAGAAAGAGGGAAAATTTCTCATTTCTCACTTCTTTTGCCAACAAACTCAAGCAAACTAAAAAGGGGAAGAGCCTCTCTTATTTCCTTGTGGCGCATGCTTAACAAGACGGAATAAAATAATCTTCTCTTGTTTTAGCTGCATCTAAACTCAACCATGGAAAGAATCCTTTCTATTCCCTTTTTTATTGTAGCAACCTAACAAAAAAAAAAAGATAAAAATTATGTTTGCCTTTTATTTTTACCCAAGTCACATGCTATGTGATTTGATCAAAGCTTCAGCCATGCGTCCTCAGCTGGGCACATGCTATTTGACTTGAAAATGCCCTCTATTAACTCAAGGAATAACCTGGCTAGTTACTGTCCAAGATGGTAGATGCCAGAGGATTCACAGTGAGAATTTGCCAAGTTGCATCTAAAGGATCATAAAGACACAATTCCAAATCAATAAGTGCCATTCTTTTATCTTTGCCCATGATCTCTCTGCATTCAATGCGACTCATGGACTATGCCCAGATCTGGCTCCATAATTTGTAGCAGCATCTGCTATACCTCATCACATTTACTCTGCTATATGGACAATTCCACCATCGACAAGATTGGAAATACCGTAATTTCTTCCATAACCTTGGTACCTGAAGCAGGTACAACTCTTTCCTGTTTTGAACATTAGGAACCTCAGATATTAGCTTTGCTAGTCTCATGAATCATTGGAATAATGAAATCACAAACAATTTGGGGGTACTGCATTTGACCAGCTAAACTTATTATTTTCTCATAGACAATTAACAATTTGGTGTTTCTAACACTCAAAGTTGATGATGATGACTCAAAGTTGACTTTTGGTTTTGAACCTAAGACAAATTTAATGGTGATTTGACTCCAATATCAGATGACATTTCATATCCATATGAAGTTTTGAATATGACATGACGTGTATGATGATTATGTCCAAGGAAATAGATTATTTCTGATAAAACTCCAAACATCTCTTCTTTCCCTTCTCAGCTAATGTTTTGTGATAATTGCATTCAGATTTTTTGCTTTTCATTACAAGCTTTTGTTTCTCCCTTTTACATTTAGAAATTTTGGTCAGCTTATTTGTAGAATATGATTGATGTAACTTCTACTTCTACTTTTCTCCTTTAATTCATAGGAGTTGGTGGATATAGATACTTGCTAGAACCACTATGGTGGGCTGGAATGATCACAAGTAAGCTACCTGAGTACACAACTTAGGAGTATTTTATTATTTTGATAATTATAATACACTAAACAAGATTTTCTATGCTGTTGATATTGAAAAATTTCTTGACAAACAGTGCTTCTAGGCGAAGCTGCAAATTTTGTGGCTTATGTATTTGCTCCAGCTGCTTTAGTTACTCCTTTGGGCGCATTAAGCATAATAGTCAGGTATCAATATTAATAATTGGATGCTTTACTAAGGCTTCATCGGCGCTAACAGATTTCTATTTCTGAGCAGTGCCGTATTGGCACACTTTATGCTGAAGGAACAATTACAGGCAATGGGCATTTTGGGTTGTGTATCCTGCATTGTTGGTTCTGTTGTCATTGTTATTCATGCGCCTCAGGAACAATCTGCAAGTTCTGTAGAAGAAATTTGGAAGCTAGCTGCTCAACCTGGTACTGAAATAAGCTCTCATTATCTTCGTTATATTAATGGACAATTATCCTTAGAAATCTTGAAATATCACTGATATTGTTCTCTTTTCTTTTCAGCATTTTTGCTTTATGCAGCAACTACATTAACTGTAGTACTAACATTGGTATTACACTTTGAACCCCTCTATGGGCAAACAAACATATTGATTTATTTGGGCATCTGCTCCTTAATGGGATCACTGACGGTAAAAATGCTTCCAAAGCTCAGGGATTGTGCATATTCTGACTTACATTTTTAGCTTTTCAATGTGGTTGCTTTTGGTATTGTTTGTCGTTTGTGATCGTATGATTTTTCCTCCATAGGTTGTTAGCATAAAAGCTGTTGGAGTTGCTATCAGGCTTACATTAGAGGGGATAAGCCAGGTTACATACTACCAAACCTGGCTTTTTGTCACAATTGCCCTTGTTTGTGTGATATCTCAGCTGAATTACTTAAACAAGGTGTGTGCAATGTAATCTCTTCTGGAAAAATGTGTTTTTGTTTTAAGTTTCTATTAGTCATTTGCCATGACCAAATGTCACATTTCTTGGTTCAAGTAATCTATGAACATTTTGTTCTAAAATGAGTTTCAAACTAATTGATGTTAATAATTCATAAAAGTTTGAACTTCTCTATGATATCTGATTGGTCTGGTACATTGTTATATATTCTTTCTTTGATAAATTTTACTGGTCAATTGTCATTTAATTGAAACAAATGAAACTGTGAAAAATAGTAAGCCATGTAAAGACAACTAATTTATTTTTTATTAAAATATATAAAGATATTTCTAAAACAACTCTCTGGTTCAGATATCATAAGTATTTATTGGCGTGATTCAGATTTTGATTGTTATTCACTGAGAAGGTCTAACAGTTGAGATTTTAAATGTCTATTATTTTCTAGAATCTGTCTGGAAGTTACATTCTAAGCTCCTTTCCAGTATAAATACATATGGTATGTCGAACCATGGTCCCTTGTACCAGCACGCCACATTAGTTGAGCTTTTTGCATGATAGGTACTGTTCATGCTCATAAAAGAAATCATGATAAAACTTAGATAACTTAGGTTGTGTACCTTTGCCTTCGTGGTACAGAGCAGGCAGCTAGGCACCTATTAACCACAATTTATTAATACACATTAAAATGGGAAAACTTCGTAAATATTCTTAGATGCTTTAATTGTATCAACTTCACTACCTAATTTATTCACAATATTAGCAGACTGAATGTATTCTTGGGAGAGAAAGCACGATGACTTGGATCATTTTTGTCAGTTAAACATAAAATTGTTGTTTCTAAAATCAGTTAACATGAATTATGCATCTGCTTTGCACTTTTGCTTATAACTTCCCTTGTTCTGATATTCTAAAATTTAATTAGAAAATGACTGTAATGGTAAAACATATCTAGGAGTATGCATTTGATAGTGTGTATGTACACTTTCAGAGAGCTCTAAGTATCTAAAATTGGAATCACATAGAATAAGAACCAATTTAATTAACTAAAAGCATTGATATGGAGAAAAAAAATACAACAAACCACAGAAGACAAGGTACCAATTGCTATGGCATGATTAATGCCACAATAATAGAACTACCCATCGTTAAGTCAATTAGACTGAATATTTTAGTGATTAAGCCTGCAATTTGAAAAGCAAATCTTAGGTTTCAGTAACATGTAATGTAACAGCCCATAGTTAGGACTAATCCAATTATCCTTATTTTTTCAGCTATAAAGCTGTCATTTTGATGTTTCAAACTGTAGGAATTAGTAGGACATTTTTTTAAATATTATTTTCTCAGAAAACCTGGTTAAAATTATTGAACGAATTTATATGAAATGGCTCCCAATTTTTATGGATATTCACAAGCAATTGTATCTGCGCTATAACTGATGTGAGTTTTTTTTTTTAATCTCATTTTGTTCTCTCCCAGGCACTGGATACTTTCAATACAGCAATTGTCTCGCCAATTTACTATGTTATGTTTACTACTCTCACAATAGTTGCAAGTGCAATAATGTTCAAGGTATATGTAATAAAAACTTAATATGCTCATAACCATCATTATTTGTTCTTGCTTCTTACTTTTAACTCTGCCACAGGATTGGTCCGGCCAAAATATCAGCAGTATAGCTTCAGAAATATGTGGTTTTATTACAGTTATTTCTGGGACTATCTTATTGCATACAACCAAAGAACAAGATGTGTTTCCTTCAGCAGGTATGCACAATACTATGCTAAATGCAATTTACCCTGGATATTGTGCCTACTGGTGTCCCTTAAATAGCATGTGAAACCTAGCTAATCTCATATCGGACTGCCTTATTTTCGATGACAATTCTATTAAATTTATGAAGATAATCTTTTCAGTGCCTCTTATTTTGTCTACCTTGAATTTCAAAATTGAAATACCTACTCCATTTTAGACTTTCATGGGTTTGGCATATCTAACTATCCAAACTTCTACATTTACATACCAACTCCTTATTCTCATTCTTAATCTTTTGAGAAAAATTTGGCCCTAGATTAACCAATCTATTTTTGTCCCCGCGGAAGGAGTGGATGGGTAGCACGGGTGGTATATTTTCTCCAAGGAGCAAGGGTTGATTTTCCACGGGGATGTTTGTCCTCCCACTGTGCTAGTGTCCGTTTGAACTTGAAATGACTTTCCGTGATTTAGCTCTCTTACGTTGGCTGTGGGACCGGCTGATAGGTGTGCGTAATCACCTTTTGCCCCATGTAGAAATCTTTTACCAAATAGTTCTGCTCTGACATTGAAGATCTAATAATAGATAAAGATAATCAAATAAAAGTAAAACAATGGAAATCTTCAATTTTTGTTAACTTAAGTGCATTGATTCACCAGTACTGGTGATAAGTTCTTAGATGCCTACCTGGAAACTGACAAAATGTCAGTGTTGTTTTGCATTCTCAACTGGACACAGGTTCAATATCTTGGGTCATTGGTAGAGGCAGCAGTGACCCCATGAAGAACATCGACGATGACCATTTTGTTATCTTGCAAAGTTGCCATTGATGAGTCAAAATCAGGTTCCATTCAGGAGGCATATCTCAGCACTATCTTGCTCTACAGGGGAATGCCAGAATATTGCCAGGTGGATGTATTTATAATATTTTTTATATTCAATTTTTGTGTTTGAAATATATGTGTTTTTCATAGTATTTCATGGTATGTGAGACATCTAAGTTGGCTTTCGAAGTTACAAACTAGGCAACCTGTATATCTGCTTGTATTCAAAACAGAGATTGCCTCTTCCACTGTGAATTGGTGATTGCAAGCTAGTTCATTTTCATATTTTGTCTGTTCAATTTACTAATTTTTTTTTGTACTCATTGGAGCATAATTTATAACTGCAAGCTAACAAAATTGGATTATCCATGAACAGTTGTTAAATCATTGTATTAAAAAATGTCTTTCAAAACCATTTACTAACCATATGCTTGAGACTATCTGTTCCCCTTGGTCTCCCTGACTATAATTTTGCTCTCTAGAAATGTCACAAGTCAATTTGCTCTACTAGATTTATAATTTTTACCATCTAAATGCTTAAGACGGTTAACTTAGAGGGTATATTACAGTTAAAAAAACAAAAGGGATCCATCAATAGTTTTTACAGTGCATACTGTTTTATAGTTGCAAGATAGTGATCCTTCACCTGCATGTGCAATCGCTTCTTGCAAATTGTTTGTTGATCAGGATTGGAGACAAGAACAATGGAATGGACTTCATCCACCCAAATTGCTCTCTATTCTTTGCAATTTCAATAGATAGAGAGGTTTTGATGGAGAGGAGATGCATTTGGGAATTGGTTATTGGATTCGCTGTGGGAAATTTGTTGGGGAAGACAGATGATGATGCTTTAGTTTTTATATCATCGAAAAGTATAGAAATAACCGCCATGCATTTTGCAAACTGTTATAAGAGGTCCATTCTCCATGAAAGCCAGGCTAACAAGAAAATTCTTATCTGATTAAAATTATAAAAAATAAAAAGTAAAAGCTATAAGAAGAGGTGTATTGGTGTAACGATGAAGTTGTTATTTTGTGATCTATAGGTCATTGATTTAAATCCTAAAAATAGTCTATTGTAAAGAAAATAAAGTAAAATTGCGTACAATGAATTCTTTTTTAGGACTTTGCATAGTGAAAGATTTGTGTATCTTTTTTTTAAATATATTGATATTTGAGAACAATTAGATGTATTTCTATTTGATTATAAAATAGATATGAACATGTTTAACATAGTTTGATAAAGTTTGTAAGAAGAGTTAGAGGTAAATAAAAGAATGTCAAAGAAAATAATAATCAATGTAATTAAATATTTAATTTGAGTATTACTGGTTTGATTTCAGTTATTCACTGTTGCATTGATCTAAAAAGTCATGTAGCTGATCTTAATATGAATATAAGATTAAAATATGTTTTTTAACATAATCTGATGATGATTTCCAAAGTTGCTCCTCTATCAAATTCATCCAACCATTTGTTTATGATTTTCCTCAAGACAAAAGCAGAAGGTTTTGCTAATCTCCAGGAAAAAGTTCCTCAAACACAAGAATAAGGCATTTTATCAAAAATTAAAACAATGAATCATGAAGAGTAATATGGCCTCTATGTTTCAAACCTGCAATGCTGAAGTAGCAAAGAACAGGAGCAGATCCAAGTCACACGGTACGATCGACTTCATTTTAATCCAAAATATTAAACTGGAATGCAATTCTAAAAAATCCAACATAATTCCTGAAGAAAGTTTCCAAACACTGAAACTGCTAAAAAATCCGATGCCCACAACTTATTTTATGAACTATACATTCCAGTTACCAAATATCATGAGCAAGTTTTGAGTCTTCAGCATGTGTAGTTCAGGCCACTTGGGCATCAGAGCATTCATTAAAGATGCGAGAAACATACCAACATCATTCAAGTAGAGAGAGGGTAGGAATGGGTGACAACTTAAGATCTTTCAACTTCATCTAAATTTTACATGCACCACAAAAAACAGCTTAAATGCATACAGAAATTGACCTAAACAAAACAAAATAAGATAAAGAGATGCTTTAGATTCTTTCTGAAATCATGAATGGAAGTAGTTACATGATGCTCCCTTCTTGCAGTGCCCCATCTCATGAAACTTGCATACAACTGTGTTTCCTCTTGGGGGAGCTGATGAACCTCCAGACTGCATTCTGTTCCATGATGATCTTGGATTTGGTTGCCTCGAATCATTGGCCCTTGAGTTGTCGCCCTGACCTGTACGTCTGTCTCCAGCCTGGGGTGGCTGACTACCAAAGCTCTGAGGATTTCCAACTGGTGGATTCATTGGAGGCTTAATATTTCCTTGCCCTAGATTATTATTTCCTTGTCCTGGCCCCCAAGCTGGATTCATGTTCATGGCCTGTGCAGATGCTTCCATATTGTGGCATGTGTTTGACTGTATGGGAGCTACCCAGCCAGGGCTAGGGTTTGGCTGTCCTGTCATAAACATAGCCCAAACGGGATTCATGGGAAAATTTCCCTGCAATTGAGCTCCCCATCCAGGAGTTTGATTTGTGTTACCCATTGCTGGGGCTACCCAACCTGCATTCATATTTGTGTTTCCCGGTGGTGCAGTCCAACCAGGGTTCACAATTGGATTTACCTGATTTTGTACTCCCAAACCCATGTTAAAGTCTGCAAGTGTTTGAGAAGTCTGTCCCCAAGGCATATTCGTATTGTTTTGGGCTACCATTCCCCAGCCAACGTTCATGTTTCCCTGAGGCATTGGTGCCCAACTTCCAGTTCCTTGTGTAGAACTGGGATTTGTGGTTGGGTTTTGCGAAGCCACTGGAAAAGTTATGTTTTGAATATTAGAACCATTAACAAAACCCATCTGTGTTGGTTTTACCGATACGACACTGGCATTTGATCCAAACTGAGAAGATGGTGGGTTAGAACCATTAGAACTGAGCAATTGGATATTATCATTGCTAGCTACAGCAGAATCAGGAGGAGCAGAGCTCCAACCATAAGGTGTCATGTTTGATGATGGCATTTGATTATTAGTGTTACTCATGTGTACTGGAATTTCAAAGTTTGCGGGATTCATACGCTCATGATTTGGAGCTGCGGAAGCTTGTGATCTCTGAGCTGAGATAGACTCTGAAGCATCTGTTTGAACAAATAATTTTCTAGTTGCATCAACTGAGGGTGTATTGACATCAGGTGTTTCAGACTTTTGTGAAGTCACAATTTGAGCACAGGCAACAGGATCATTAGTTGGTCCAATAGCTTCGGATGATCTAACTTGTGTTGTCAGCAAATGCTTCCCAGGGTAATTTTGATCATGAGTGAGAAGAATTTGACTATGGTCAGCTGACCGGGAGGCTGCTTGATTATATTCAGAAAAACTTGTCTCAGTTGCTGCTCCTTCCTGGGTCTGGGGCCTCTTCATTTCAGGTTCCAGAACAAATGAAACAGGAAGAGATTTTCCACCATCTTGAATAACAGCTTGATCAGGCACAAACTGTGTGGAACCCAAGCCAAGTTCTGTTAATGAATTTGTGCTATTTCTTGAAGACACAGTCTCCTCCATGACTCCTGTAGTCGTAACCCAGCCGGAAGCCATGTCATGGACAGAAACATTAGGTGCCATATGTTCATTTGCAAAACCTTTGGCATTTGACCAGCCTTGGCTGCTTGGTTGTGAAGTCAGAGTAGGCACATTGGAAGAATCATTTCTCAACTGATACGAGCCATTGAGTGAGATTTTTGTAATGGTACTGGATAATTGATTACTTGTCGAGTTCCTATTGAATTGAGAATTTACATAGTACTGACCATTAGGCTGTGACTCAATTGGCCTGTTTTGTCCTTGTCCAATCTTAATATTGGCATCATGTGGTGATGTGCTGGAAGGGACATCCATGTTTGTAGATGACCAGGAAGAAGGCTTCACCTTTTGTGTATTTTCCTTACTTCCTTTCTGAACACTTTCTGAATTTCCTTTTGCACTAAATGGAGTAGGTGAAACATCAACTAACTTGTCAGCGGTCTTAGGAGGAGGTTCCCACTCTGGCAAGTCTTTCTCAAATTTCCCTGCCATTGCATCAGTCAATGTGATAGAGTCCTCAGGTTTATCAGAAGTTCTCCAAATCATCAAATTAGGAGGGAAGTACCCGGTCGTACTCCACTTGCACAATTGAGTCATTGAAAATGGTCCTTGGATTCTTGCGGAGGGATCTTTATAATGCCAAATCTTTTCTGATTCACTGGTGTTTGATTTTGTTACATTCCCAACTGGGAAAGATGCCTTTTGATTACCATGAGGAGCCTCAGATGATTGTTCCATTGAAAGATGTTTCTCATTGTACAGACTGCCATCTGGCGCACTAGCAAGTACACAATTTTTTGGAGCCTCAGAAACTGGCCGGTGCGTGTCAAACTGGTTCAACGAAAAATCAGTTGCATCAACACGTCTCCCAGAAAAGGAATCAGCCAAAGGCCTAATTTGAATTTGGGTATTTCTGTTTGACTCCCAAATGATGGAGTTTTTCTTGAAGTTACTCCAGTTTTCAGTTGAACCTCCTTTGACAGGAGACTTTACCTCCCTCCCATTCCTAGTGAAAGAAGATTCTCTCAACTTGTCATAAAAATCTGCATGCTCAACAATCAATTTATAATTTTATGTAAATAGCAAAATAAACAATTGATATGAGGTTTGAGATAAAGAATATGAACTGCCAAGTTGTACGTACTGTACCATGCTTTGCCACATCTGACTCTTGTTCCTCTGCAGACTCAAAGTCTGGGTCCATATGTGGATCAGTGTGTATATCAGGTGCCTCATTCAGCCTACGGTCTCGCTCTTCCGGTGTGTTCAACAGTTGAAGCTTCTCTACACATTCTCTAAGCGTGGAGGAAAGTTAAGGTGGTAGCAATATACACATTGCTAATATAGAGTTACTGTAATCAGACAAAAGATGGCATCAATATGAAAAAAAAAAAAACAAATTAGAAGTGAAGCGTGCCAACAGTCTTGGAATTCAATTGCATTCTGCCCAATCCATTCAGCAATTTCTTTCCTGCACCTGGACCAGCCCAGATATGTCGATCCATTCAGTGATTCAAAAAAACTATGAAAGCTATTACTATTCTGATAAGCAGCAGGGTTTAGAAGATAAACTTCCCAATAAGAATAGTTTGCAGCAAAAGGATATTCTTTCCGCCGGCCTTTTTCACTAGCTCGATCACGAAGATGACCAAGCCTCGATTTCTCACTTTCCAACCACTGAATAAACATTAAAAAATGTTTATAGTATACCAGAAAAAAAGGAAGAAAAAAATTGAACATCAAAAAGGAGTTCAGAGGAAGATACTTACATCATTTACTCTTACATGTTGGAGAGACATTGCCTTCTCCAGAACTTCTCCCTAAATGATGAAAACAAAAACCATGACATTTATTCTGTTTGAAATCTAATAATACAATGATAACCAAACAGAGTTATACCACTGTTAGTCGTCCAATAAACCCACATTTAATGCTCTGCCTTAAGCGTTTGCATTCCTCCTACAAGAACATGATCATATCAGACATGACAGACACCATATTGTCCAGTCAAATAGTAACTTACTTGCCTTTTATATAACAACTCAAAAGAGGCAGAGTAGTAGATAAGCCAACTATTATAGGAGCATTAAGGATTCCGAAGAGTTACCAAACTTAATATTTTCTAATAAAGGATAAAAACCTTCGAAGAGAAAGCTCATCAAGTTTTGTCTTATGAGAAAATTTTCATCATCGCATGTTTGCCAGATACACATTGATATAAATTTCAAAATGTGAAAAAAAAAATTAAGATAAGTATTTCTGTGGTGCAAATCACACTGTTCAATTGTTACTGTGAAGAAAAAGTCGGTAGGCTTCCAACCCTAAAATAAATCATGGGCATTCAACAAAACAAACAATGTAATTGCACACATTTAAATACGAAGTATGGATTTAGGTGTTCAATACATCATTTTATATAAAGAGGATTGCAAAAACTCAATAGAAAATAATCTGGATTATGAGAACAAGTATGAGGACATGACAAAACTTAACATATAATTCCAAATAAATTATATCAGAATCTAAGGAAACATAAGGTTAAGTTATACTTATTATTAATTTAATTAATAACTATAATATTTTTAAGCAAACAATTTAGAAAATAATTTGGGAATTACTGTTTTGTTTAATTTGGCCTTTATTTGACTTAAATTGGGCCCAAATTAAATCTATTTTGTGGTGAATTGGACTCAAGATTGCTTAATATACTCGAGATCTACAAATATGGTAGAATGGGGTGCCACTGCTTTTGTCTCTCGACAGCAACTGTATGTGCACGAAGTAACCAGTGATAGCTAGTGGTGTGTCTCCTGATGATAGTATAAACATAGAGAAAGAGTTTAAGCTTCCAAACCAAGGTCATTAACAACGATTCAGAAACCTGTGCCTCACCAAAGCAAGATTTAAATAATAAAAAACTATTGAAATGAAAAAAAAGAAAGGAAATCAATGTTAAACGCAGTGAGAGCCAACCAAGAGTATCATCTTTTATTGTACCAACTGATTATATTATACTGAAAAATGTGTATAGCCCAAGACTATAAGATCCATCTATTAATCATTCATTGGATGAGTAATACCAACTATACTAGCAGTATGGAAAATTACAATCCTTGTAGAGATCCAGATGAGAAGTATGGTTAATTGAAGTGAGCAACAGGTGTGAATGAATCCAGTGTGCCTGAAGAGGTGCAAAACAAACTTTGGTCAAGCTTCTGCATAAGAAGGTGTTTGCTTCAAAACTAATCCAGATCCCTGCCATCCACTAAGCTCCCACAAACTCAAGCATCTGAGGGGCACAACATGAGACAAGTCTGGCTTTCCATTCACGTATTATACTCATTTCACACCCTTATCAGAGCGTGTCCTATCGACTGATGGGGGAATGCCAAAGTTCAAATAATAGAGACCAATAACACCAATTCTAAGTCATCAGGTCAAAAACTGGTTAGACAAGAGGGTATAAAACGGATAAACAAGTTAGGTAAGATACCAGCATAACAAATGACAGGACATTATGCGTCCATAGAACCAATAAAAATGTTAGAGCAAGATATCAGGATAATGAAGATAGGATATTAATGTCTACAAAATTAAGATCCAAGAAAAAAGTCTATTTGCTCCTCTTGTCTTAAAGATAGGCATTGAAATTTCTTGAGATGTGAGGATCATTTGAGAATGAGCTTCATAGTTGTCAAAATCAGTTGACACCAATAAAAAGGGTTATAATTGATCATCATTTGTCGTCTCATGTTATCATGTATGAAACCATTTGGTTGTTCTATTGATTTAATTCTTCATGATGCCGATTTCACCAATCCTTCTGTTTCAATATGGGCAATATTTAGATTTGTTGACAATGTAATCCTGATGCTGACACTAATGCTGATTTTGGCAATCATGAAAAAAACAAAGAAAAAAAATCACATAATACAAGGCGAGCCCTTGGTGCAAAAAAACTAATATTATTTGCAAGTTATTGTGAAACAAAGTGTCGTAAGATTGCATTTTATTCCTTGCCATAATGATAGGAAGTCAAGTAATCAGCTAACTTTGTTCCCAATTATTTTGGGACCCAACTACATGGATTTTATCCCTCCATTAACTTTTACTGAATAATGCATCTTTAATAAATATACAGATAAATTACTTTTAATTAAACTCAATATATTTTTTGGTCTTTAGTTATTCTTACACCTTCAAATTGCATCAATACAACTTCTCGAAAGACAGGCAACAAAGAATCAGAAAATGATTTTTTGGGCGCCAGCTTACAAGTTGGCAATGAGTCAAAGTTGAACTTTACACTTTCATCTGTATAAAGGTTCATAACATGAGAAAATCATAGACACAACATCAATATTCGCACAAGTTTTACTTAGGTATTGAATAATGAGAAACTGAAAAACCCCTTCATGCAAAAAATAATTGACAGAACATTGGCAAGAAAAACTATGTAAAGAGAAAAGTTTACCTCGGTAAACTCCTGATTTGAGATGATATCAATTGTAATAATCTCCTTCTTGTTCAAATTTAGTATCTCAAGTGTTACATCAGTTGTCCCCTTTCTGCTTTTGTATTGTTCCATAGCTTTGCCTGAACCTGAACAGAAAATACAGGCATCACAAATTAATGAATTGATTTACGAACATAGATCTATCAATACTAAGTAGAAAGTAAAGCCTACCGATAACTTGGACCAACCGGTACATGTCTTGCCGTTGTCCCAGCCCAAAAATCCTTATTCTTACAAAGGATCCAATTACTTTCTCCTCAAATTCATCATCGTCAATCAAGTCCTCCATTAAATTACGACGCATATACATTAAGCTAATGTTGTGAACATCTATTGCTGCATAATCATCAAGATTGTTTAGAAGTTCCTTGTCCTCCACCTTTTTTTGAGCTTTGCGTCTCTTATCAAGGGTTAACTTTGCGGATGGATCATTATTTGCTTTAGCGTTTGTTGGGTCAGGGTCAGGATCTACTACACCTCCTTGCTTGTCTTCACTATCTAATGTTGTTACCTCTTTTATGAGAAAATGTGATTCAAGGAGTTTTAGCATTTCAAAATGCCCCACACGCTCCTTCCCAAAAAGATTTCCAAGCCTTGAATCGCAAATAATCTGACTTTTCCGACGGCGATCACGAAGATTATGTTTTTTTATGTAGTCAAGCAAAAGAGCCTGAACATCAAACTGGGATAAAGCAGATGTATCACCATTTCTCATATGTGCTACAAACTCTAAAAGTTCATCCGAAGCCCACTCAGAGTTCCTGGAGACAGATGTACCAACATAATCTCCTTTTACTGACCCTTTGTCATTGATAAATTTCTTAGATCTTTTTCTAATTTTCCTCCTAGAAGTTCTTTCGTTATGGTCTGAAGAGCTGTCTGAAGATGCCACCTGCTGTTCTTTAGGATTGAGAAAATTACCAGAACCATTAGTTAGTGTGGCAACATCAGATCTCTTGATTGGGTTTCTAGTGCTCATCAACTCATCTAATGTCAATGACAACTTCGCTTTCAGAGCTAAATAGTAGTCCTTGAACAAATATTCAAAACTACTTCTATCATCGAAATCAACTGTGATCTGCTTAGATCAAAAAATTATAGCACAGAATTATTAAAAAGGCGATGAAGGGGATATATGTAAGTATAGTAAACACAAGCCATATGATTCAGACATACACAATGCAACAATTTGAAAATCATTATGCTATACTACCAAAAGACTAACTACAATTTCATCAGAGGAAACACTATAACAAAAAGGAATGTGATATAATGGTGTACCTAACAGAAGTGCTTGACTGCCGTGCATCAAATAACATCATAGCATCATAGTCAAGGTTTAAACACTGTTATAGTTCCTTGATACTGAGTTTACAAAAACTGAAAGAAGGTTCCTGAAAAGGAAACCGAAGAAGAAGACACATTGTGCAAGGCTAATCATCATCAAGTTGTATTTTATCCCACTACCCAAAATAACTATATCATTTATCACATTAAGTAATATTGACTTGTTTTTATGGTCTCTCTAACTTTGCACCTTTGACACTAATAGATTTAAATTCACACTATAAAACCTACCAAACATTTTTAAACATATCCATACCATCTAACATTTTCTCTCATCTGGTTGTCTATTAAAACTATAGCTACTGTTGTCAAATACTGACATTTTTTAATTTATCCTTTTTTGTAACTTCATGCATCCATATTAGTATTCTCATCTCAACAAACATTGACTTTTTGTATATGTTGGTTCCTAACAGCTCATCACTCCAATCCGTGATGGATCATATAGCACTTCTATAAAAGTTTCCTTTTAGCCTATGAGGAACATAATGATAACATAAGACTCCAAAAGCTTCTTAAAATTTTCATAACTCATTCTTTTATCCAATTAATAATATCCTCATCAATATCTCCTCTTATTTGAATAATAGATCCCAAATATCAAAAACTCTTATTTTCACAAATGTCACATACATCTTATCTATCCCATCAATTCTTTCTTGTTATCCAAAAAGTGCGCAAATTTAATCATTGTTTTACTTAAAGCATTTAGTTACTAAAATTTTTCTCCATGATGAAACATCTTATTTAATAATTACACTCTTATCAATTACCACAACATCATATGCAAATACCATACACCAAGAAAAATTAACAAGATATTTTCTTCAAATACCAAGTCAATGAACGAGTTGACACTTGAATATCGAATTCCTGTACAGACTGCTGTCAAAAATTAATTGGGAGGAATTAGAAGGATAAAAACAATAACAAACCATTTGTCCGTTCCCATATTCCTTTGTCTCTATCAGCATCACAGTTGTCATGCAAGCTTCACAGAACCCTTTATTTTCTCTGAGGCAAATAAATCCAGATTCTTTAATACACCCTTTACATAAAGAGTATGTACAAGAAAAGCACATGTAGCAAGCAGTTCTCTCACAGCTGCTACATATATGCCAACCTAGAATTCCAATTCAATTGAATAAATTAGAAAAGTGACACTGCATAGGAAACTGAAAATCATTCTTAAGCAAAAAAAGAAATATTCAAACATGAAAAAATGGATCTTGTTTATAAACTATAGGTTCTTGAGAAATGACATTGTTTTTTCTCCTAGGATCTGCTCAGAAAATTTCTGTGTGCAATCACTTGCTCATTGCAGACAAAATAGAAATTCAAAATTTCTCCAAAGGCTTACTTTCCTCAGCAGAAAATTTTAGAACACGGCAATACCCATTCCCAATTCCTTCAATTCACAAATTAATAGATATGTCATTCTGTAACAGTCATACAAAACGCATTTTATCACCAATCATTAAATCAGTTGAGTCATGAACAAAATCAAGCAACATACTTGGAAATTTTCATTCACTAGGAATTAATTCCAAAACAATGATTTAGCCATATGAACTCATTGTACCTCATGAGTGGTAAGAAGAGAGATGTATTAGGTAATAGTGCAAACATCTCCTTATCTTAAAAGAAAAAATATAAAACTCTCAGTATGTCAGGTACATTCACGACTTCTGAACTTATCTTTGTCAGTGTATAATTACACAGACATGGGAAGAAGCAAATCATGAAAACGTCAATAGTTTTAAGATTAGGGAAAAGAGCTCTTAGAGCCGAATGAAGTCATAGCATGCACCTTAGACTAAAAAATGAAAGATTCTGATATCAATCATTCATATTTTGAGGAAACAACCTGAGTAAAAATTAATCATCCGATAGATATCCTTGGATGATGTGAAGGTTACTATAAAAAATTAAAAAATAATAATTAGTTAGGTAGGGGCATGCTCAAAGATGATTAGATTCTAAAGTGAGATGAGTTGAACAAATTAGAATTGAAAGCATAAGAGATGAAGAAAAACCACCGAAGGCTTCGTTTAGCATACTTAAAAGTGATTTAAAAGACCACAATATTACTTGTGATATAGCCTCACATAAAACTCAATAGTGAGAAAGATATTATGATCCATTCTATTGACCCCCAATGGTTACAGTTCAGAGTTTTGAGTATTGTGGTTCATCATGTATGCATGTGGTTAATATTGGATATTTGACTTGCTATTAATAGAAATTTATGAAGTCCAACTATTTGTAATTATTTAGACGGACCTTTTCCGCCATAGTACACTTAACACACATGAGCACACTTTCACATTATCTAGCAAGCTTTTAGTACAATCTTTCACACATTAAAACTAATAGAGATTTTCTGTAGAGCATTTATAGTGTGTGCAACAAATTTACATATATCTATTGTTTTATCCATGCCATGCTATTCCCTATATGTTGGTCTCTTTCTTTCATATAATTCCCAAGTGCCAAGTGATTGTTCATCCTTAGCATACTCAGATTACTGTTAGTAATCTAATTTTTCAAACCGCATTACCAATAAATTTCTCTTCTCCCTTCATGATTGTTTATTCCATAAGTCATCAATCAACAAAACCAATCAACGAAAGAACTGTCAAGTTAAATGGCTCCTGACGCTTGACCATGCCAAAGTCAATTAATTAAGAAGCTGAACATATATGTTAGTTAACATCATGGATGTAATTCATCAAGCTGCCAAACCTGAAATCTGAAAAGTTTTCAATGTGAAAAATTAATTAACAAGCTCAACATTTAAACAATATCTCAATGAAAATTTTCTCTGTCCAAAGCAAATTTACACGTTTGTTGCTTAATTGAATAGGTATAACCAACTTAATTGAACAGATATAATCAATTAACATGGTGGATAACTCTTGAAGAGCTAAGACGGGGATCCTGGGGTAGGGATAGCTTCTGACTTTATGGGAGCATTTGGTTGACCTACAACATCAAATATTTTTCCTAATAAGCTCTTCTAAAATAGACAATGGATAGCTAAACCATTATCAAGGAATAAAAAGTGGATCCAAAGTTTTACAACCAAGCTGCTCTGTACTATTGGCCACACACTAAAATATTCTTTTTTTAGTTAAGGTATATTTATCATACGAATAGTAGCTAAGATAAAATATGCACCAAAAACACACTCTTTAAGGTTCAAAATAAACTAGTGTAAGATATATGAAATTACAATTCAGTCATTAAAATATATGACACATTCAAATTCCATGACCAATAAAAATATCCTAGATCACCAAAAAGAAAAGAAACATATGTGAAAAATTACATGGCACACAGAAACATACCACATGTCCAACGGCCCTTTGTGCGGAAGAAAGATTCATCTCGATTGACACATGAAGGATGGTACACCTTTGGACAACCCCTAGAAATCCAAAAAGAAAAATATAAAACAAAACAAAAAGGAAATAAAAAATGGAAGATGAGCTAAACTGACCTACGATCACAAACCACAAGATCACCTCCATCAAAGCAAATAAAGCACACCTCTTCAGCTTCTTTCTGCTTTGATGTTCTAACAACTTGAGTCTTTGATGGTCGACCCCTCTTCCTCCGTCCACCTCTTCGCAAGATAGTAGCTGCATCATCTGCATCTGCATCAATCTGCATTGCTTCGTCATCCACAGCATCAGCACTGTCATGTGAAATGGTGGTCACATCAGGCTCAAGTATAGAATTGTCCTGAAGTTCATGGTCAGAATCAAAAGGAAACTCAGAAGATGAGTCTTTGGACATTGAAATATCAGCCACCACAACATCCACCTTCTGTTCACATATGGGAAGTGTCCCATTATCCAGTTCATCAATATCTGTGAATGCCGTATCCACTTTCATAGCATCATTAACACCTGGCATAGCAACAGTAACAGGCTCGCAGGAACGTACTTTCTCAGGTGCACTCTCAGAGATGGACACGTGCATCAAAACATCAGATTCTTCACAGGTGACTTGCTTGCCTTCGACAATTGGTGCAGTATCATCCCTCTTCAACGCTGCTAAGTGAACAGCATTGTCACCAACTACAGTGGTGGGAGCATTAGCAATCTCAAAGGCATCACAGTTCAAAAGATCACCATCAAAACTAGAAGAAGGCGCGGTATATGAGCTCTGAGGCACCAAAACCTCCTCCTTAATATTGTCCTCCTCCTTCCCTTGCTGCCATTCAGACACTGGGAAACTATCCACTTCCGTTTTTAAAACTGCTTCTTCCACAACTTCAGCATTGCCTATGGCACTAATACCATTGTCACTTTCAAAAGCCGAAAATTTCAGAACATCAGAACTGAAAGGAAAAACAGCTGATGCTCCTTGAGAATGCATTATTTCTCCCTGGAGACCGTCCTTGCAATGTTGTGAAATTGTGGCGGCATCAACCTCCATCTTTGACACTTCCATATCTGAAGAAACAGCAGAAGCAGTGGCATGGCTGGAAATGATTGTTTTAGCCTCAGAGACGGGGATGTTTGGATTACCGCCATCAAAATCACAATTGGAAACATCAGGTGGGCCCTGAAGTAACAAATTTCCTACTTGCTCATCGTTGTTCACTTGATCACATTGCAGAAAATGGTTGCTCTCTGCCTTCCCCTCCTCTTGGAGTGTATCAGCATCAACCGCAGCAGTTTTGGAGGAATCAAGCTCAAAGGCGATAGTTTTCTCAGATAGGGGAGCAGCGGGGCCCTGAGGCACCGATAACCCAGTCAGACAACCAGTTGCCTGCTCACACTGAGGATTTACCGTGTCATCCACATCGATCACCTCCGCCCGCCCACCATTGGTGCCGTCACCACAGGCGGAACTGGCGTCAGCTAGGGGCTCCGACGCCTCGAGAAGATCCGGAGCGCCAACATCAAAGCCGGAGGGGAACAACAATGAGGAGGAGCCTTTATCGGCGGGAGAATAATCCGCTTCACCTCTGCGGCCCGCCTTGTCAAATTTAGTTAAGCCGACATGTACAGCCTCCAGCTGCGTGCGCTCCTCGCCCTCTCCTACTGCTTCATCCATGGATCATTTGATGATCCACACCTAGGGTTTGAAAAATAACCCTAACTTTCGCAGTTCAAGCAGGAACCCTCCTCGTCTTCGCACGATCTCCACTCGGTGGACTGGAACGCAGAGAAGAGACGCACCAGCCAAGCGAGGGTTTTTTTTCTTAACGCAATTTGTCGCGAGCTCGAGGCGTCCGTTTCGATTGAGGTGCCGGAGACAAGCAAATGGACGGCTCGGATGAAACTGAAAAGTAGGATGGACGGTTTTGGATGGTCTTCGTGTTGGACGCGCGGGTGTTCCTAGTTCCTCAGGCATCGTCAATTCACTGAATTATTTATTGTTAAAATAATCTTTATAATTTTACATTATTATTTAACTACTCGCAATTAGAAATGAGTATCGATTCACCTCTCTTCCTGTATTCATTAGGTGATTATCTGAATTACAGAGATAAAATATAATTTATATTATTTAATTTAATTCTAAGTAATAAAATAAAATTTTATTTGTTTGACGATTTTAATATATAATATAATTTCATATTTTTATTATATTACCATTTGGTTCAATTCTAAAGTTTTATTTACTCCGAAAAATAGTAATGACTTGTGGCCAGCGACCGTTGCCGGTGGCGGTGATGGTGGTCAACGATTGGTGGTGACAATTAACGACCGATGGCGGTGATTTATCACTGATGATAGCGACTAACGATCGATGGTAGTGGCAATCGCCGGTGTTTGCCAAGGGCTAACCATCAACGATCGATGACTGGTGACCACGACCGATCAATTAAAGTTTTGATTATATTCGGACGAAATTAAGATTTGATAAAATTTCAATGGTATTTAAGTCCGAATGGATAAAATTCAAAGGTTAACTTTAGAGAAAAAAATACTTATTAATCTCGGAATGAAGAAAAATTCTATCCTTTCCGAGGTAATGTAATTCTGAATTGTATATCCTATTTGCTGACGTAGCAGACATATTTCATTACTTGAGAATTACTGATTCTTTAAACCAAATAAAATTAATATGAATAATTAAAATTATTCACGTTAACCTTGAACCAAATTCACTCTTATACTTTTTGAAATCTAACAAGCAATCACAGAATTTTGATAAGAATATCAATCTATGTCAAAAAAAAATATAGACTCAGGTGTTAAGCACGTAGGAGAGAGTCACTGATAACCTAAACTTATGACCTTTTTAGAAATCGATCCTTACCTTATTGAGGGTTTCCCTCGTACGTCCACCATCTACCCTAAACCCTATATCAATCTATGTCAAAAAAAAAAATATAGACTCAGTTGTTAAGCACATAGGAGAGAGTCACTAATAACCTCAACTTATGACTTTCTTAGAAATCGATCCTTACCTTATTGAGGGTTACCCTCGTACGTCCACCATCTGCCCTAAACCCTATATCAATCTATGTCAAAAAAAAATATATAGACTCAGGTGTCACTAATAATCTGAACTTATGACTTTCTTAGAAATCGATCCTTACCTTATTAAGGGTTATCCTCGTACGTCCACCATCTGCCCTAAACCCTATGTCAATCTATCGTACCAAAGTGAAGGCGTTTCGGGATGCACTTGTTTCTTATCACGACTCGATCAGTTGCTGCGGGGGTTTCAAAAAATTTACAAAAAAAGAAAAGAGAAAAAAAGTTATGCAATTTTTCATGGGATTGAATAATTCCTTTTCTACCATGTGTATTTTATAATCACGATCAATTCCTTATTTGACACTCGAAAAGTTCATCCTCTTATCTTACAACACGAAAGAAAAATTGAAGTAGGTACTAATCGGTAAAACAACCAACTTCATATTATCAATTCGACTGAGTCAAAAATGCTAAACAAGTCGATTGATAACTCAAATAGATCAACCAATAAAAAGTCTTGTTGTTATATATATATAGAAAAAA
>JBAMHZ010389369.1:0-12180 GCA_037177395.1 Alpinia galanga
AATACCCACTTCATCTCTTGTTTTGCTCTTTTTTGTATATCATAATTTAAAATCCGAGTTCTTTATCGTCTTTGCCTTCTCGTCTACTCGATTTGTCTCTTGTATACACAAAATACTAATTCTTCTCCTAATCATCGTATCTATTACCTCCATTACTTTATCAGTGAGGGTTCCTATGTTTCATATTCCAAATATTAGAATATTAGTTTTCCTATAATATTTGTTATTACGCAACCTATGATGTGAGAACTCTTGTCTATTTAACACTACATCTAGGTTCTCATGAAGATACAGTGGTCCTTGCCGATACGTTACAATTAGACCCTGCAATACAAACTCTTTCATATTTATTACTACACCCGAGTTCTGGAGATGAAGCGGTCCTTGCTGAGACGTTACAATCGGACCCTGTAGCGCGTTCCTTCCGAGGAACAATCTAACATTAGAATAATGGTTTGATGAATCCATTCACTGAACATGTCTTAGTTGAATACTGGCTGACAACCTAACGCAATCTTCCTCCTTTATCCAGACTTGGGACCGGCCATGATAAGGTTAACCTCCATGGGGAGAGTTTAAACCTGAACAATTATTCCATCTAATTTATAGAAGGAAATAGACCCCAACCATTAGTTCATCTAATCATTCACTATACAATGATTTTGTCAGTTGAACTTGTATGCCCTACTGTGTTTGCCTTTTTGTTTTTTGTTCTTTGTTACTAAACCTGTACTTCTTGTGTCAAATTTCTATAATACATTTATATTTGCATTACTGAAAGCCAGCCATTTATGTTACAGCTTCTTTACAAATACACTTATTCTTCCAATATTCAACGGACCTACAGAAGGCCTCATGTTGATATATGTCTGTCACTGGCTTACATTTTTTTTGGGTACGTTTTGAATAAATTCAGTTTTGTTTCTGCACTTAAAAAATGAATGCTTTATCAAGTTCTGCTGAAAAATAGTTATCTCTATACAATGACCTTTGTTAGGAGCTGAATGGTGGGCACAGGATTTCAGAAAATCTATCCCTCTCATGGATTGGGTGCCATTTGATAGCAGTAAGTCGAACAAATTTTAGCAAAGCATTTCATAATCAGGGTAGGTTTGAGCTGAGATTTTAGAAATAACTCCATTAAATTATTCTCAATTTCCATCTCTGCGAAAAATTCTATAGTTATTCATCCTTAAGAATATAATATACAGAGTTATCTGTCTACCATCCTTTGTATTATCTGCGGCATGCAAGAGTACTTAAGATTTTAAATTTCAGATATACCCTTTTGATTTATTGTACTTCAATTTATAAATCTTTGCATTGTTACGTTTCAATGATTGTGTTATATGCTTACTTTTTAATTTATTGAAGAATAAGTAATTATATTAACTTTTAGTTATATTGTGAATGAGGAGTTGGTTTACCATGGACCATGATATTAGAAATGACCTAATTTTATTAAATTGATCCAATTAAATCTTACAAATTCATAGTAGACCAAGTTCTAAGAGTTGACTATACACATAGCTATTTGCGTGCAATGATTAAAAAAAGTTAGCCCGGTACATAAACTCCCGCCAATGCTTGATTACATCAATCATAATCAAGCAGTGATACTTAAAATAATATCAGAATTAGAAATATGTATTTTGTAATTGGTCTAATTTTACTATTTGATCCAATTAAGAAATCTTACAAATCCACAAGAGACTCAATTATAAGAGTTGACTTAATGCATATATGCGTGTGACGTTTGCATCAATATTAAAATAAGCAAAGTATTGATCTCAAAATAGGTCCCCTCTTCTCACGTTACCCTTTTTTCCAAGAAGATAGCCAACTCTAAGAACACTATTCTATTCTCACCTGTAGTACATGAGGAACGCCCCACAGATCCTGGAATTCCTAGAGTTCTACTAGTGAGAATAGGTAGCATTCTTATATCACCTGTCTTCTTGAAAGAGAGGATAAAAAGAGAAAATAAAAAAGCAGAACTATTTTGAGATTAATCCTTGATTATTATTGATAAAAAATTTACATATAGATAGCCAACTCTTGTAATTTGCTCCCCTATGATTTCGGTCTACATGACTATTTAGTTGAATTAATTGATTAATTTAGATCAGTTACAAATAATATTCCTAATCCCTTGATCCATGATAGTTCAGTTTCATATTAATTCTAATTAAAATTATTCAAATATAATTACAATTAAAGACCACTATTCATTCTTATTTACTGCTGTAGTGGCAAATAAGCATATAATAGACTGATGTTGGCCAATCATCATTGACTTGGGTTAAGTTTCTGAATTGTATGGCATACTGTTGCATTTGTTAGAAAATTATGATAATTAAAACCGGTATGAGAGAAGGAGAGAAAAACATGGAAGGCTTTGGTGCTTGCTCATCTTGTTCTAAAAAACTGATTCAACTAAAAGGATGTGTAATTTAAAGATTAAACTAATATCAACAAAAAAATGTATTGTCCATAACTAGTAATATGGTTTTCCGTATTACAGCTAGTTACAGTAATTCATAGCCTTGAATATACATTTATTATTTACTACTGATGTGGAGCCTTGTTGACGTGGCAATAACATAATTACATATTGATGCTCTACTAATCATCACTGAGATGTGTCCAGTGGCTGGATCTGGTGAGGCATACTGTCACATTAAAAAAAATGATAATATGTGAAAATTTATCAGAATAGAGGAGAAAAATATGGAAAGAAGTGGATGCTTGTCCATCTCATTCGTAAAATTTTCAACCAAAAAGAATTATAGTTTCAACTAATATTAACCAGAAAAAAATTGATGGTTCACAGCTAGTAATATGGTTGTTCTTTTGGATAAAAATTCAACTGACATTGGATGGTTGCGCTAGTATTATCAGGATATGTGCTATTCAGTGTGATTACAATTCCACGAGTTCAGATTCCATCTTCCTACATTAATATTTGCTAATAATTCTTTATATATGTTTCTTCTTTATGCAGTATGTGTAACTTAGATTGTTTGTATGAACTATTTTAAGATGGTAAAATGGATGAAAATACCAGCAGCTTCAGAAATATTTGCTATGAACATTTTATTCCCATCTATTGAATGACAATTATCATTGTTCACTGATTACCTGACATTTGTTCCTGTTCTTCATTCATTGTTGTTGCACTCAAATGCTTCATGCTGTTATCTACAATTTCACCTGCCAAATAATAGTGTTTTCTTTGTTACAGAGATTTCTACGTATGGAGTTGTATTGTTCATTATGATTGTTTTTGCTGTAATTCCAACTATTAGCTCCAAGTAAGTGAGAGTTGTGTTCATTATGATTTCTTTTGCTGTAATTCTGACTATTAGCTCCAAGTGCCTTTGATGATATATGAAAATTCATCAGATGACATATTTGGTAACTCTATATTCATCTGGGATATAGTGCTTATAGATTCTAACAAGAATATAATCTGTATTTTATTTCTTTTGTGATTTTTTTATTTTGTAAAGAATAATATCTTACTAATACAAGGTTGATATGCTATATATGCTTGGAATATATTTATTTTGAGGATTATAGGATTTATAATTTGATACTCTATGATAACTTATACTTCACAAAATTTATAAGCTGATTTTTGTAGATAACTAATTTATGCAAGCAGTTTCCTGATTGTATCTTTTTTCCTTTTTATAGCCATAGAATTAACTCACAGTTCTATTTTTTTCCTGTAGCTTCCTTGACGCAACGGTAAAGTAGTAATGTGATATGTAGTTAGGGAACAATAGTATTAGGGTAAATGTTTTGCATATTAGAACAAGTAACATATAAAAGAATGCTCTCTAAACACGTCATCAAATAGGATATCAATCATAAGCATGCATCATTGGATGTGGATGGAAACTTTAAGCTTGCATCATCAATATAACCAGCTCTGAGCATGTATTGAAATAAACAATAGGCATGGCAGATAAAGTTAGCATACGATAGTCACACAAAAGATTCTATGTATATATGAAGCAACATAAGGAGAGGAATGGAAAGGTAAGTATAGCCTTCATTGAGCTAGAGTTCAATCAGAGCCTTATCAAACCCAAGGTTAAGCCTTAGGTGTTTAGGTTCTTGAACAAAGAGGTTATCACTTTGCTCTCAGCTTACTTACATCTCTCAAGTTTTGGTGCAAAACCTACCCGCTTTATGCTTTTAACTGTGTACCAGGCACAATAGCTCAACTAGCACCTTGTGTTTTACATAAACCTTTCACATGCCTTACAATAAAGCTGCCAAAGAAGGTGGACATAACAACATGATACTCTGGTTCACTACTATGCAGTTGGATTAAGACCAAAGTAATAAAAAAAGGGATCAGATTTATAGGTACAATATGCTTTATTAAAAACTTGGCTATAACAAACAAACAAACAAAAAAAAATATGTATGTACCTTTTCTAGTCAAGTCACTGAAATCCTGATTATGACTGGAAGCATTTAAGTTTTTCAGAGTTTATTCACATTAATTTTAACTTGAGTTTTGTGAAACTTTTCTTTCATCCTGAAAAGGTTCCCTTAGGCCTAAGTTATATGACTTACTAGTACCTGTTTATTTTGTGGTTAAAAAGAAACATTTATTAATTTAAATTATTAGCGTATTATATGGTTGCTAAGATTGCTTTTCTTTTGTTGTTTTTTTTGGGATCAGATTTCATTATTGATTGTTTACGATGTGCAGCATTAGTAATGTCAACAAAGTTGTTCGAGCAAAAAAAGGAAGCATGTTGTTAGCACTAGCAATGGTAAGTTTATCGGTAGTCTCCTTTCACTTTCTGAACTATTGAAATTTCTGAGGTTCTTTAATGAATTTTCTATCTTCTCAGGTCTATCCTTTTGGTGTGCTAATGGCAGGAGTTCTTGTCTGGTTGGATACATTAGATCTTGATAATTAACTTTAATTTGCAAGTTTCATCACTTCAAAATTTTGTTTATATCACTTTTTGAAGTTGTATGCAGGTCATACTTGTCCCCTTCAGATGTTATGCGTGAGCATCCACATTTGCTTATAGTTGGAACTGGATTTGCTTTTGGCTTTCTTGTGGTATGATACCTCATGATTTATGTAAAAGGATGTGTTAAATTTAAATATTTGTGTGATTTTGCTTCCTGTACAAATAACTATAGTGAAATTAGATTAATGCTAGACATGTATGCTTGCATATCGAGTTTGTAATCAAACAGCATTTAGCTTCTTGTTCTCTAATTATTTCATGATAGTTCTATGAACCCTAATATTTGTATGATTTTCTTCCTAGTAAATTTAATGCACATTGCATGCATAAAACAACTTAGATATCTCCCAATTATCAAAGTTTATAGTTCCAATTCTGTGTTTATCTGGCCATTTCGATAATTTCTCCTTTCAATGTTTTGGTTGTACTTTTCTTTCGCGCAACAAAAGAAAAGAGTTGTATTTGCTCTCTTATGATCCAAAGAAATAGCTCCATATGATCTTTAGCATATTGGGGTGGCAGTCAGTAATAAGCTGTGTTAAGACCTAGCTCTGCATCAGTCTTGCTTTTTGTAGGAGAAGAATGACAACCATGTTTTTTTTCCTAAATATGAGAATATTGACAGGGGAGGATGATTCTTGCACACCTATGTGATGAACCCAAGGGTTTGAAAACTGGAATGTGCATGGTACATACCTATCACTAAGTTCATTGTTTCTGCAATTTTTTTTCGTGTCATAGCTGTCTGCTAGTATTATCCATGCACCAAATTTTTTTTAGCATTTGGATTTCTGAATTCTGAGTGGATGAAATTTGGAAATATTATACTCTCTGATTTTCTTGTCAACAGTCTCTGCTGTTTCTTCCTCTTGCTATTGCAAATGCTTTAACTGCCAAGCTCAACGATGGGTATGCTTTGATTCTTGCATAACAGGAATATATAATGCTTGTGAAACCTTCAATAATGTTGAGTAGCTGATTATTTCATTATACGAGAGTTTTTCTTCCTTGTGCAGAGAACCTCTAGTAGATGAGTACATTGTCCTCCTTGTATATTGCTTGTTCACAGGTAATTTGCTTTATCTATATTCAGATTTAGAAAACAAATCTATAATGTGTTCTGTTCATAGGAACACCTATCTCATTTCCCATGAATTTCTATGGAATAAATATATTTCTATTTTTGAAGGAGAGTTTTAGCACAACGGTAAAGTTGCTACCTTGTGACCTAGAGTCATAGGTTCAAGTCCTAGAAATAGTCTCTTGTAAAGCAAGGTAAGGTTGCATATAATAGGTTCTTCCCCGGGACTTCACATGATGGGAGCTTTGTGCACTGGACTGCCCTTTAAATATATTTCTATTTTTATTTCAAAAATGAAATTGGAATTTACTAATTCCAATGGAATATAGATTCCTTAATTTTTCCTTTCTAGTTATTGCTTACTCTATATGAAGAAATAACTATTTCTCCTTTATCCATTCTCCAAAGATGCTTATTATTTCTTTATTCCATTTTCCTAAGAATGTATTATCAGCAAGCAAAGTTGAGCAGGGGATGACTCAATTGGTCAGGCCGACGAATGAGCCATATTGATTGGACAGGCTTGTCAAGTAAGCTGGGGTGGTCGAGTAAGCTGGTTCAGATTGAATGTTTGATAAGCTAGTTGGGCTCATATGATTGGCTGTGGTGGGTAGGCTAGATTGCTCAACTGGATGAGCCAATCGGGCTAGGTGGGTTGACTGCATTAAACCAATGAGTTGAATTAGGCTACATGGTCAGATGCATCAGGGTTGATGATTTGTATACACTGGTTGGTTGAGCATGCCAGATGCATTGTCGAGTGGCACACTAGTTGAGCTGAGTGGATTAGACAAAGCTAACTGAGCGGGTAAAACAAACTAAGCTAGTTGAGTGGGGTTGAACACTGAACAAATGCCCAGATTGAGCGAGTTAGGCAACTATAAGAGATTAAATGTGTCGGATCCAATGGATAGAGCAATCCAAGCATCTCGGACGGGCTATGTAGATTTGCTGAGCTAACTTTGGTTAAGCTGGGATTAATCAGGCTTTGTAAGCTAGACAGATTGAATGAACCGAGGTACTTTGGTTGGTTGGTTTTTTGGGTCAAGCGAGATAATGCAAGCTAAATGAGTCGAATAAAACATATTGGGGCAAATGTAGCGTCAGAATTCAAAAAAATCCATCTATTTGATTCGATGAACTAAGAAATAGATATTCCTATTTCAATTCTTGCCAATTTCATTTTTCTTAGAATAGTTTATTCGTTCCTCAGCAATTTCATACGGAATCAAATGCACCATTAATGTGCTCTTGGAAGTCAGAAATATCTTGGATTCTTTTGGTCCAATTGCATCTTGTGTCCGTTTCTTACTATAACAAAACCAGAAAGGTTAGCTATCATCTTGCTAGTATAAATTCACAATAGTTAGAATTATATTTTCTGCTGTCTAATATCCATGAGAAGTGGATCAACAACTTGTTTTTCGCAAACTTATATACAATTAACCGTTGCAATGATTTAACGTTTAGATCATATGACAAGTTGTTGCTTCCTCGTAAAATTTCTACTCATTCTGTAAGGCCATATTTTTTCTTATTGTCTATTTTTCTAGCTTGCCTTCTTGTTCTTTGAACCTTTTTTATTTAACACTAGTGGGACTCTACTTGCATTTTGCCACGTCCGTTATTCATGAGATAACCACAGCTCTGGGCATTTTCTGCTTCAGGTGAGAAAAAATTCTTTTCCGTTACTATACTGTTGTCTTTTAGAACCAACTGCAACTTTTTTGAAGGCGGGTACCTTGCCCTTGTTTTAACAACAGGATAACCAGGAAAGAAGCCTGAGAAAGGCTCTTCATTTGCTGTTCTTTGTTTGTGTGCGACTCTATTGTTGGACTATTGGCACTGGCAAGGCAGCAAGCATTTTGAAATCCATTTGTTGTGATATATGAACTTTACGATGTATTAAATCAATTCGTGTGGGAAATCCATTCTTGTGAAAGAAAACGACATTAGCAGTTTTAAGATGAGAAGCTGTTGGAATTTTAGATTTACGTGCCGAACATGTGAAATCCATCAGTTGTGTTGCAGGACCATCAATGTTTATGTTGGCAGAATGGAACTGATATAATTCTAAAACAAATTACAATTGGTTTACCATTTATTAGGATTTGATTCTAACCCCAATATCGGTATCATGTACTCAAGGAGGGTGAAATTTGGAAGAATTGAGCTTGGGACCAATGGGTATTTTTGGAACTAGAACCAATTCAACTAGGATCAATATGCTTACATGTGGCCTTGCGGTCTTGAAGGTTAGGATGAGATGAAGGATTGAAGTGGATGGAGCTTGAGGGTAAATGACTTGATTAATTGAATGTCATAGAGTTAAGTGAAGTTGAAAATTGTTTGATGGCGTAAAGTGAGGCTAGAAAATAGCCAAGCTACAAAAAATTTCATTGTCTAAATTGGCCTTGAATCCCCAAATGTTTGGTCTTTAGGATTGAGCGCCAGCTGATTCATGCCCTGTGCCTCTCAGTCATTAGCAGATTCAACTATTTTATATTACTTAAAAATTTTCTTCACCAGGACACGTATATCTATCTATACTCATTCCATATTGATTTCTCAGACGGACATCTTTTAAAAATATTATCCGATTAATCCACTTTAATATGCGCTGATGTGTTTGTCTATTTTTCTTTTAATTTTTTTGATTTGACATAACTTGAAAGGAAAATAGACCATAGTTGATGAATTGTAAGGTCCAGAATTAAGTCGATTAAGAAGTTGGATTGGATTTTTTGAATTTATCCCTGATGATAGATGAAAATTTTATTTTAAAAAATTATAAATTCTCTTAAAGAGACCGCGAAGGTGAACTCCTAGAGGGTGCTTAGGATTGTATCTATCAACTCTTATGCGAACATAAAAGAGAATCGTTTAACAGTTTTGGTGAACCTATTCTTTCAGGCTTGTTTTTAGAATCCACAAGCATATGTAACTTTCAGGAACCTCTAGGATGGTTATCCACTTAGATTTACATCGTCAAATATAAAAAATTATATATTTTTAAAATTGAAAAGATCAAAACACAAATGAAAATTGAAAAGATCAAAACACAAATGATTTATTATTCATTAAAATTATATATTTTTTCAGGAACCTCTAGGATGATTTATTATTCCTTCTAAAATTGAAAAGATCAAAACACAAATGAAAATTTTGGCATATAAATGTGCTTAAATTCATTAAAATTTATAATTTATCCATTTAAAGAATTAGCTTTCCTCTTCGTAGCAATCAAACTATTTAAAAATAGTCATATAATAATTTTAGTCAAATTTATTTTATAAATAATTTTTGAATGTGAACTGATAGATAATTAGAAATCATTTATTGTTTCAAAGATCCGAACATTCCAAAATTATCGTTCAATAATTTTAACCAAAACTATTATATAATAATTTTTTAAAATCATTCTTAAATTTAAATATTTTCTCTCTCTCTATTATTTTTTAAATTAATTTTTATGATATTTTAAATTATATATTTCGAATATTTCTGAAATTTATAATTCATATGGTTATTTTTAAAAATTTATATCTCTATAATTTTTTTTAAAAGTATTTTTTTAATTCTTAGTTTTTAAATTCATAATTGATATAATAATTTTGGTTAAAATTATAATCTATTTAGGTGTACCTACGAGAATGGTTGGGCAACCAATACGATTTTTTTAGCGGATAAATGAAGAATTATTATGGATCCGAAGATATTTATAAATAAAAAAAATCATTTTGAGTGACGCCTACTCTTGATGTTTTGCAAAAAAGAAATCCTGTTAATAATTCAACAAGAAAGAGACGCTAGCTACTTTAATTTTTGTTCAAATGAAAATATTTACAATATAGAATCATATTGTGAATATTATTGTAATTACCTGTCATTAATAATATATATTTTAAACATTTACATATAACTTTTTGATACTTATATTGGTGAATATGTTACCCTATATAACACTTTCATTATTTATTGTCTGGATTAAATTATAGTGAGTAAGTAATCTAATGATAAATAATAAAGATACATATGTATGGTAATATTTCTTCACACTTATTAAAAAGTTAAATATGTAATCCACGAGTTTAGAATATTTTGCTATCGATGATTATGGACAAATGCTATAAATACTCATTAATAGATACATAAATATTACAATGAAAGTCACATATTATCTTTACATTAATGAGTGCCTACTCTTTTTTTTTTTGTTTGTGCTGAAATCTAAAAAATAAAAAAGGAAAAGAAATAGAGTCCAGAAAAAAAAAAAAAAAATGGGCATCAGTCTACTGCTAATTAAGAGCCCTTTGTTAATTTTCTCCGAGCAGAATTAGAGCCATGGACGAGCAAGGGTGAATCTCTTGCTTGTCCTCCCGCTACTTGAGTCCTGTGAATCTCTTACTTTGTTAATTATATGACCGACTGATAGAACGGACAATGGATGGCCTTCTCTCCTCCCCTTCCTTGCCCTCCCTCTCGTCCTCCTTTCTTTCCTCACCCAACTCCTCACTCGCGGCGCGACCTCCTCAGCCAAGAAGGCCAAGCTCCCACCTTTCCACTCATCAGAACTCTCCACCAACTCAGCTCCCTCCCACATCGTTCTCTCGGGGACATGTCGGCGCGCCACGGCCCGCTCATTCTCCTCCGAGTCGGCCAAGTCCCGGCTCTAGTGGTGTCATCGGCCGCCATGGATCGCGAGGTCATGAAGCACCAATAGCATGTGTTCGCTAGCCGGCCGCGTCGCTGACGGTACCCAACATGCGGTTCTGCAGTGGCCGCGACGTCGCCTTCGCGCCATACCAAATACTGTTGGTTGGCTTGAAATAATGAGTGGTACTTAGACGGCACACACATTAAGATGAGAAAAATACACGATAAAAAAAAGTAATTAGGAAAACAAATGTTATATCATGAGCCACCTTCTACACACTTTTATAAATATACACCATAAGTGATAAGAATTTAGCCATAAAAATAGGAAAGGCTAACACCATAAGTGATAAGAATTTAGCCCTAAAAATAGGAAAGGCTAACACCAAAGACTAAGTCATAAAAACTATCTAAAAAAAATGTGCAGATAATGTCTGGATTATTTTCTCACATTACTTTCCCTAATTCTGACATGGCTGTAAATCACGAATGCTGAGTAGTTGTCGCATGACAGCTAACTTTACTCCTGACAGTGCTTTGGTTAATACGTTGGCTCGTTGTTCTTCTGTATTAACAAACTCCACCACAATTTGTCCCTTCTCAACACATTCTCTAATAAAATGGAACTTGTGTCTATATGCTTGTTGCGACTATGAAATACCAGATTCTTCATGAGAGCTATGGCAGATTTATTGTCAACAAACAGAGTTACCGGCTTTGTCTCTATACCGGTTAATTTGCTAGCAAGACTCCTTAACCACAGAGCATGGCAGGCCGCAGCTGTGGTTGCCATGAACTTTGCCTCACATGATGAAAGCGCTACTGTCCTCTGCTTCTGTAAATTCTAAGATACCAAACTTTCATTAAAATAGAAGGTCATTCCACTTGTGCTTTTCCTCCCGTGAAGATCACTTGCTAAATCATTGTCCGAGTAGCCAAATATACCAACTTCCTATGGTCCCTTTACATAAGCAAGCCCAAAATTCAAATACCTAAGAATCTGTTTGACTACCTTGTGATGCATGATTGTAGGCCTCTCCATGTATCTGCTTGCCATTTCAACAGAATATAATAGGTCCGGCCGTGTGTGTAGCAAATATCTCACACAACCAATGATGCGCCTATACTCTGTGGCATCAACTGGAGTCTCTTCCAAGTTTTTATGCAGCTGTGTCTTGGGTTCCATCGGATGCTTTGTAGCATTGCAATCTGCCATCTTGAATTGAGACAAAATTTTCTTGGCATAAACTGATTGTTTAATTAAAATTCGGCTCTTCTGTTGTTCCACTTCAATCCCTAGGTAGTAGGAGAGAAGACACAAATCAACCATCTCAAATTCTATCATCAGTTGTTGTTTGAACTTGTTGATTTTTTCTGTGCTACTTCCGGTCACGATGAGATCGTCGACATACACTCCAACAAGTACACTTGCTTTTC
>JBAMHZ010389478.1:0-12178 GCA_037177395.1 Alpinia galanga
CCTCCCCCTCTCTTGATCGCATCGATCTTACATCTGGGACTTAAAAAAAAAACTTATTAAAAAAAAATGTGGAACCGCCACATTAGTGGCCCCCCACCACTATCCCCACGTATGGAGGGGGGTAAATCAGGAACCCAGGGCGGCTAGCACAGAAATACGAAATCATCGATAGCCTGGCGGTGAAAAAAAAAAACTTATAAGTTCCATGATAAAGAGGTTCTACGAAAAGGTTCCAATTAGATTGCTTATTTAGCTTATCATAGGCGACCGTTCGCAAGAAAAAAATTTGAATATGCAAAAAGTGTAATGACCTAACTTTAGTTAGATTATTATTTTTCTCCTTTGCGATGTATTGTTTAAATGTACACCTAAACCTAATACTTGCATTTATAATTTTATTATCGTTATTATTTTCGATTCAAGTGTGATCCAACGAGGAAGCATTAGCTCAAAAATATGATAATGGTGGAATTTAAAGGACCATTAGAGATGATATTATACTACAAGGCGTAGGACGATGATTTTGTTAGAAAAAATATGAATAAAAAAAGAGATAAAATGGATGAAGAAAATTTTATTATGTATGTCTATATTAAAAATTTTCAAGATTTAATAATTAGTTTATATTATTTCGTAAACATATAAATTGTGAAGACTCTATCCTGTTATTAATGATTTTTATTTAGTAAATTAGTGAGAAACACTCCTATAAAAAGAGTTTAGGCCTTAATAGGGGAAAAAGGAAGATAAAATTCTCTCCATTTTCATTCCCTCTCTCACTCTGTCGAATATCTCTTCTCGCTTGACAGAATCTCTATTATAGCACTCGAGTATTTTTTAATTCGTCGTGACCATCAGTATTTGGTAGAGATCACGATTCACAGTTGTATCATGTGAAATAGATGACATATGACAATTTCAAAGTACTGTGCAGGTAGGATAAATTTATTTTAAAGAATCTACATTGAACGTAGACCTTATCTTCTCAGTTTTTGAGCGATTTAATCGAGCACTCGAGCTCGAGCATTTGAAGCATTTGGCCTTAGAAACCTAACTACTCAAACAGACCTTTGGAATACTCGACCTTAACAACTTTTGGGGTGCGTTTGGTTTGGAATAGTCATGTATAATTTTGGTCATGAGAATGACGATCGGCGACGGTCGATGGTTGATCAGTGGTGGTGGTGACGGCGGCAGCAACAGTAGGCAGCGGACAACGACAAGAATGATCAATCGATTAAAATTTTAATTATATTAATAATTTATATATAGTTTAATTGATATTTATTAAATTGATAGAGATATTTTTATCTCAAAGGGTAAAAATTGAAGGATAATTTTGGAAAAAAATTTTCATAACCTCGGGAATCACCGAAAACCAAGCTGTTCGGAAGTTTTCTGGTTCCTCCATTTATAACCTTTTTACTGACGTAATATGACGTATCAGACATCTTTCATTATTTAATAATCGCTCAAATCCTGAACTAAACATGATTTTTAATAATAACATTAAATGAATAACTAAGATTATCAATAACTACTCCGGTCCAAACCAAACGCACCCTGGAGTATTCAATTTCGATAATCCAATTGTTTGCTTGGATTCAACCTCAACGATTTACTGCTTGCTTAAACTCGGTTTCGATGACCTGACTATTTACTCATACTCAGCCTCAATGATCCGATTGCCCACTCAAACTCATTAGTTAGCTCAGTAATTTGAAATTATTAACTCAAGTCATTCACGTGTAAATTTGAATTGATTTATAATTTCAATTTAAATTTAAATCTTCTTGTATAATTGCACTGATTGTTAGAGCCGAATCTGGGCCAAGGCTACTGATTAAATGTTTAAATTGTACGGTCAAAATAAGCATAATTTTTAAATTTTACCCGAAACCTTTAAATAAAAAGGAATAATCAGGGCTTTATTATCGAAATATTACACGATTATATCTATATATCATAAGACATATCGTTGTTTCATTTCTTTCTCTTGTCATCGTTGGCACCATTCTCCTCGTTCTCTTAGTCGACTCTCCTTAGTTCCTAGGGTAAAAGGGTAAGAGATCGATTCATAAAATTCATTGTCAGGCTATCGATGATTCTATATTTCTGTGCTGGCTACTTAGCATCCTGATTTATTCCCTTCCATATATAGAGACAGCAATGAGGGTCGCTAATGTGGTGGTTATAATTTTTTTTTTCTTAGTTGACTCCCCTCACTCCTAAAATATTTCTCTTTTTTTTTTTAAAAAAAAATAACTCAAGTTTTTAAATAAATTAATTAGAAGGCCCCACAAATATCACCCGTTTAATGGCTGCTTAATTAATAATTAGTTAAAACTTACACTTGCAATATGGAGCTGACGTGTCAATATTTTTTTAAAATTCTTAATTAATTAAAATCAAAGTAAATTACGTTTTAAGGAATGCATCTTTTTACTTAACTTAGTGATCGATGACATCGTACCAGATAAGATGGAACGGCATTAAAATATATGATGAGAATTTAAATAAATACCAAAGATCGATACATTATTTTAATATTATTATAATAGGTATGGAGTTTTTGGTACAACGTATAACAATAAATTAATTCAACTTAATTATAATTTTATATACAATATTTTTATAAATAGAGGATATTATATTATTATTTATATTTAAATAAATTTTATTATTACTAATTAAAACTTTATAAATTTTCTCTTTTTTATTTAATTTATATATTTATAATAATTTTACATAGTCTAACTAAAATATTTATCGATTTTCTATATCTACATATTAATTTTAACTTCTTTATCTCGGTAATTTCACATGTTTTATATTTTTATATTAATAAAATCTTTAGTAATTTAGTTTCGATTAATAAATTTAATGAAGATCATTTTAATATTGTCAAATTCAAACAGTTAACTCTAATAATGGATTTGTGTTAAAATAATTTTAATTAAGTTTAAGTAATTTTGAGTAAGTTGAAAAATATTTTTTTAATATATATATAAATACACGAATGATCTCCTATACAACTCTTATGTGAGCACCCATAAGTATTTCCATCATCCACCGTCTAATCGTGTGAACACTATAACCCAATCTGTGCTCACGATATATATATATATATATATATATATATATATAACAACTAACCGTGAGCACCTCTATTATCCACTATCTGATCGGGTGAACATTATAATCTAATTCTTAAATCCTAGGGAATAGAACAATTGATAATGAATATGCTTACAGATAAATTACTCACTGTATTAAAATTATATAGCAACTCATCCGTGAATACTTTCATTATTTATTATCCAATCTGGTGAGCAATATATCCCAATCTTTAAACCATAGGGGATCAAATTATGAATAATGGAAGTAAACACAGAGGAGTTGCTCAACATATCAAAATTATATAACCCCTGCAATTTAGGGGCTATCGACGTCGTCCGATTGCCACTGAAATCGACTAAAATTCGGTCGAATCGCGGCTGCTAGTGTCATAGTCACTGACCGTGATTCAATTAGATTCCGACCAAATCGTGATTGGAATTCAGCCACCGTCGAACTAGACTCCAACACCGACCCAATTATGGCCAAATTTCAATAACAATTTCAGTCAAAATCTAGTGATGTAGTGCGATAATCGAGTGTGAATCAGGAGTTTATTGTACATTTCTCACAACTCACACAAGCCCAAATAAATATTTAATTTAATTTAATTTTATATATTATAGTAACTCAGTAGGTAACACGTGTTACATACCTATTTTTAATATACAAAATTACAGCGGGCGTTTTTTTTATTTTGTTTTTAAAATTTTCGACTTAAGTCAAATTGTATGTCTGTTTCATTAATTAATTTAAATTAATTTTAACAATTGAAAGGCAGAGCGAGTAAGGTGTACCGGCGGTGCACCGACGTCCCCCTCCTCCTCTCCTCGCCGCAGCTCGTGGCGCGCCCATAAATCTACGCCTTTCGAGCTCAATCTGTTCACCTCCCCCTCCGTCGAACTTCCCCAGCTCTCCCTCCGCCGCTCTCTCTCCCTCTCTATCTCTATCGATCTCGATCTTGGCGGAGACGGAGAAGAGAGCGGAATCCCGCTACGAACCGATCGACAGGGGACGATCTCGGATCGAGCGCGCTTCATGGAGCGGGACAGTTCGAGGAGGAAATGGAAGCGGACTATGTCGGCCGTGATGGCACCGCGGCCTTCGGAGGCGGAGGACGAGGCGGTAGGATTGGCTTCCGACGGCGGCGTTTCCGGGGGCGGCAGCGAAGGTGGGGATGAGTACAGGGTCGAGGACGTGCACGATCGGATCGGATCGTCGCGTGGAAGCCGCCTGAGGGTCCTTGCCGACGAGTTCGGTTGGACCTCGGGCGACGAGTTCCTCTCGCGGTTCATCTTCCGCCCCGACAACGGGTAAAATCCATTTTTTAATTATTATTAATTTTTAAATTTTTGAGGTCGATATGGTCTGTGGTATCATGATCGCCTATAACTCACGGCATACTGCATTTTTAACGTGATGTTACAAATTGACACGATATATTCTTAAGTTCTTATCATAATTTAATAGCTGTTCCTGTTCGATTTCAATTTACTCTATTTTTAATTCATTTAAATTTTATTTCATTTTGTTAATTATAATATTGAATTTCCATTCTAAAATTTATTCATACCATTTCAAGATAGTCAATATTTTAATAAACGATCAAACTGAAAGATTTCAAAGTTAGGAGCAACAGTATCAATTAAAGTTGTTTTGTTATTTTACA
Organism: Alpinia galanga; assembly: GCA_037177395.1. NCBI lineage: Eukaryota > Viridiplantae > Streptophyta > Magnoliopsida > Zingiberales > Zingiberaceae > Alpinia > Alpinia galanga. The sequence goes on from JBAMHZ010389478.1 coordinate 4,787, forward strand.
GCTTTATTGTTGTATACTTAAGGTTGCAGTTAGCTTATTTAAATAAAAAAAAAATTCTAAGTGTTATATATATATATATACATATATTTAAAAATCCCCCTTCCAAATTCCAAAATTTGTTAAGATAATTCGTCGTATTAGTAGTGTTGTTTCTTTGATTGTGAAATTTTTTACCTTTAGTAATTTACCCTGTTTAAAGTCTCCTCCTGAATTCAAAAAATTGCTAAGATGCTTACTCTTATCATTTGATCTTTAGATTATTAACTGGTAAAATATAAGAATTTAGAAGTTATTTTGATTGTTTCTAAATTTTTAGAAGTATTCTCAGAAATATGGAAAGTGGAGTGATTAATTTATCTCAAATCTATATGACTTCAAGTTTTGACAATAAACAAATAAATCACTGGGAATTTTACTTTTAGAAAGATGATAAATGCAGTGTGTATATATAGTTAGTCCCAATAAATGCCAAGGATTTTTCCATTTAGTAGAGATTTCTTTCCCCTTGGACCAGAATAAATAGATTCTGTGAATGAGCATAATATATGTATTGCGGCCTGAATCAATGAATCATCCCCACAAAAGTTATAGAAAATTGTTTCCATTTTTATTTTTATTTTTAGTTTTTTGCTTTGGAATGGAACAACGGCCATTGCGTTAGATGATATTATCATGAGAGAAAGAAGACAAAAACTCACATCCCAAGTCTCAACCAATCCTTATTCCCTCATGCATCATTTATGGAATTTATTAGTGGCTTAATCCAATAAATAAAGCCCAAAAGGGGGAACTAATGAGGTGGAAGCAGAAGCCCTGGGTGCATGTATGTGGAAATGCACTTAGCTTTTACACTTATGGTGCATTGTTCACTAATGGAATTGACTAAAAATAAAATAATTATTCCTATAAAATAAATATAAGAAATAAACTAGGGGAATAGTTTTTTTTTTTACTTTAGTTTCATTCATGGAACAGAATAATATGAAATATTTTATTTGACTTGTTAGCTTCCACTCAGATTAGAGTCAAGTGATCTACTTGTCGTTAGTCCACCCTTTCATTTTATTAGCTAAACTGCTCTCCCTAGCCTAAATGACCTATTCAACTTGCTCGACAAACCCACTCTGCCCATCTAGTTCAATCAACTAACCAGTTTAATCAGACCATCTAGCTTGAGTCATCCAGTCCAACTATTCTTCCCTATTGCTTAGTTTGATTGTTCTAGTCGGTTCAAGGCAACCCAACCAACTTGCCTAGGCCACTTAGTTTTTTTATCAAACTAATCCAACCTACTTAATTAGCTCTTTGGTTGACCCACTTGTTAGTCGGGTCCACTTGTTTGGCTCACTTATGTGCTCAATTCGCTTGTTGCTTGGCTTGCTTGGCCTATCTGGGCCCTATCAAATGCCCCAACTTACCTAGCTTATCCAATCCTCTTAACTCTCTTCGACCTACCTAGGCTGCTCATCTCTCCCTATCTCACCTAATAAACCTACTCTGCCTGGGTAATCTTGCCCATTTGGCCTTGGCTAGTTGATGAATTTGACTAATGTGTCCAACCAACATAGTCAGCTTGACTTACCCAACTTGTTCATCTCACTTTTCTTGTTTTGGAACTATTCTTTATGAATACAGAGTTACAATTTCATAGAATTAATATTCCAAATTTATTTTTGCAATGACATATATAAATATTTTTTTCTTCAAAAATTAAAACATAAGAATGCTTTATGAAAATTTATAGTGAAAAGAATAATTATTTGTAACAACCAAATGCAAAGTATGCACATGAAACAACAAAATACCTGTATGTTTTATGTAATTGTGCCCTTGGAAAGCTAGAGAGGATAGGCACTTGCTGAAATGATGCTATAATTGTTTATTGAAAGGTTTAGATCCTTGTATATATTTGATCCTTAATGGTGCTCACTTGTTTGCAGGTGGTACCAGGTGTGGACGCAGTTCATACTGCTATGGGCAGTGTACTCATCCTTTTTCACTCCATTGGAGTTTGGCTTCTTCCGTGGACTCCCGAAGAATCTTTTCTTCCTAGACATCACTGGTCAGGTTGCCTTCCTAGTCGACATCATAGTCAATTTCTTCCTTGCCTACCGTGACTCCCACACCTATCGCATGATCTATAGTCCCACCTGCATTGCCTTCCGGTTCATCTCTCTTCTCAATATGAACCTCTTTAGAATTGACCTGGAACTCCACTTAGATTTTGTATGGGTTTCAGGTACTTGAAGTCAAGCTTTGTATTGGATTTTCTTGCATGTGTGCCATGGGATTACATCTACAAGGTATCATTTTTAATGGCACCTTTCCTTCTTGTTTAAAGAAATTAATATGTAATATCCTTAGAAGTATAATCTTCAATTGAATTCCTCCTTTCTTGAGATTTTTTATTGTTTGTTGTTCATTTGTTGATCATTTTGATCATAAGGGAATAATTGGAGTGTATGTGAAAAACTTGTAGTGTCTTTAAAGTTGTGAAGGAATTCATATACCTCTGAATTAAATGATTCACATTTCATAAACTGTGATTATTTCTTTTTTGGAAAGTTTTCATCTTTTTCCCCTAAAATTTTCCTCCATTTTCTAAGCAAAACTGTCAAACTTTTTAAAGTATTTTCATTTCACCACTTAACCATTAATGCTGTTAATTTACTAATGGAATAATATTGTGGAAGACATGCCATGTGTGTCCTACATCATTTTCTGACAAGTAAGTTGATGGTGTTAATTGGTATGGGTTTTTGAAAATAGAAGGCATGATTTTAATGGTTAGTAAACTCTATGGGATGAAATAAATTTTCCAAATAGGTACTTTTTTTTTGTCTTGTCTGCTTTAGCTTCTTCTTATGCTTGATTTTATTTCTTAGAAAGAGGAAGAATTTCTTATTTGTTTCAAATTTTCTACATAGCTATCTGGACGTAAAGAAGAAGTAAGATACCTACTATGGATTCGATTAGTTCGAGTACGAAAAGTCACAGATTTTTTCCAGAGGATGGAGAAGGACATTCGAATCAACTACTTGTTCACAAGAATAGTTAAGCTTATAGTAGTTGAACTCTATTGTACACATACAGCTGCTTGTATATTCTACTACCTTGCAACAACACTCCCTGAGTCAATGGAAGAGTATACATGGATTGGAAGCTTGAAGCTAGGCGATTACAACTATTCTCATTTCCGAGAAATCGATCTTTGGAGACGCTACATAACATCCTTATATTTTGCCATTGTAACCATGGCAACAGTAGGTAATTCTTTCATTGAAAGTTCAATTTTTTCCATTGTTTGTCTACCTTTTTATCCGAATGACTCATTTCTATATTCTCATTTTCACTACAGGTTATGGGGACATACACGCTGTCAATACTAGAGAAATGGTATTTATCATGATCTATGTCTCTTTTGACATGATTCTAGGAGCTTACCTTATCGGTAATATGACTGCCCTGATTGTAAAAGGATCAAAGACAGAAAGGTTTAGAGACAAAATGAAAGATCTCATCAAGTATATGAACAGAAATAAATTGGGGAAAAAAATCCGCGACCAGATCAAAGGACATGTGCGTCTGCAATATGAGAGCAGCTACACTGAGGCTTCTGTTCTCCAAGATATTCCAATGTCAATTCGTGCTAAGGTTCAAACCACAAGAATCCTTGGCTCATTATGAATAAAACACTTCATATGGCTTTCACTTCCTCTTGTTGTACTCGAAATCTTTCTGATTTAGCAAGCTATTAATATTGGAAATTTTCTCACGTGATAGTTTTATATGAGTTTATTGCATAACTTGTTCACAATTTCAACGAACGGAATTAATTTCTCGTGCTAGTTTGATACTTGAATTTGTTTCTGTAATAAGAAAAGTTCTTGTTTTGCAGATTTCTCAAACTTTGTACAGACCATATATTGAAAAAGTCCCATTATTCAAGGGATGCTCAACGGAATTCATAAATCAGATTGTAAGTCTCTAATTTCCTTTTAGTTGGTCCTTTTTCAATTAATTGTTGTGCAACAAGTTCATCTTAACACTGTGGAGATTGGTATCGAGCCTAAGTTTCTAGCAAGTCCATAAAATTTCATGCAGAATGAAACTTGTGTATAATTCAAGAGGACTCCTTATTTTTAAAATCACCAAATGAACACCCTATCATACCCATTATAAATTGCTCACTTTTGCTAATTTAAAGCAGAAAATTATTCTAATTGCTCTTGTAATTCTTGACCTACTACAAGAGTACTCAAATTTCAATATTACAATTTGTTATTCTTAATTGTTTACTAATTTTAGGTAAGAAATTTCTTATTCAATACTTTGTGAGTGAATGTTCACACACACACACACATACATATATTTATATCAGAAGTAGGGTGATTTTTTTTTACCTCAATAGGCATAAGCAAATAGACTTGAATAAACTTTTTATTAAATCGAGACAATATCTGATAAAATAGTCATACTATCAGTGATGGGACTCTCCTTTGATAATAATCAAAATAGAAATAGCTTTTGATGATGTTGAGAATAAAAGACGCGCTTTTATTTTGTTTACCGCTTGGAAACTTTTCATTTACATTGTTAGACTAAATGTTGTATGTTTCAAGTGAAATTAAACATCATCCTGGTTTCAACTTTTGATTTTCACACAGTAAATGCTAATCTTGTTTGCGAGGTATACAGTTAATTTTACTTTATTTCGAATAAAAACACAAATGAATTGATTCTATTATAGGTAATCAGACTACAAGAGGAGTTTTTCCTTCCAGGTGAAGTCCTATTGGAACAAGGCAATGCAGTCGACCAACTTTATTTTGTTTGCCATGGTGTTCTGGTATCGTCCATATTCCCTCCATCTCTTTTAGTGTTTCATAATATTTGTTTCTCATATCGAAAAGGTGGAATACCTTAATAATTAAAGGTCTCCTACTTTTTTACTTTCCTTCGTTTGAAGATCTCTACCTTTTTACTTGCTCTGTTTGATTCTTTTTTAGGAATTGGAATCTAAAAAAATCATGCGGTGAGGAAGAACCAGGATGATAAAATTATGTTCTAGGATTTAAACAAAACTATTTAATTTTGCAAGCATTGAGCGACAGGGTAATGGCAATGGGGTAGGGGTAATGTATGTTAGTCTACCTTAAATAAGGGAAACAAATATGACTCCACGACAATGATAGAATGTCTTTTGAGCTATAGTATACCTCTTAAACTTTTTCTTCACTAAGCAAAATGGCTATTATTGTGATTAGGTGTAATCCAGATTAGATTATAAATGAGATCTATTAGACTGGAAAATTTAGTTAATTAATTTGCACATTACTAGTGAAATAGCCTGACACAATGCTCTTCACAATGCAAAATAAAGAAATAAGATTCATCTGGCTGACTCCAAATAGTTGATAAAAATATACCTAACGATAATTCATTTACGATAATGATGATAAAAACAACCAAGTATGAGTTTGTAGAGGCTGGATGTTAAATTTAAAATTTTCACAGTGTTACACTATGTCAAAAATAAGGTTGAATTATAGGGAATATGATACTTTTTGGTCAATTTGGTGGTAATTTTAAAATTCAAATAGCATCGGATGTAAAACATTTCCTTTGCCTATTACTGACACTTGTTATTCCTCTAGGAAGGGATAACAATCGGTGAAGATGGATCCGAAGAGACCCTTCTACTCTTGGAGCCTAATAGCTCATTTGGAGAAATTTCCATTCTTTGCAACATTCCTCAGCCCTACACCGTTCGTGTTTGTGACCTCTGTAGACTCTTGCGTCTCGATAAACAACTTTTTGCGAATATTATGGAGATATATTTTGTGGATGGTAGGACAGTATTGAGCAACCTTATCGAGGTAATATTTTCATTTCAGTTTGCTTTTTCTTTCAGGGGATTTTTTTTTTCCTTCTGAATTGTGTGCCACAAGCTTTATTGACACAACACTATGAATTGAAGGAGAATGAATCCAATGGGCGAATTAAACAACTTGAATCGGATATCACATTTCATATTGGAAAGCAAGAAGCGGAACTTGCTTTACGGGTTAATAATGCTGCCTACTATGGTGATTTGCTTCAGCTGAAAAGTTTGATCAAAGCAGGAGCTGATCCTAAGAACACAGATTATGATGGCCGTTCGCCTTTGGTAAGAATACCAATTGTATGAAAGACTTCTTTCCTAAAGACTACTTATTGTTAACATGTGCTCGCTAATAGTCGTTGAAGTATCATTACTTTGCTTTCAATAGTTATTCAGGATTTAGTGATCTACCTAAATCAAGCTACTCGCTTCTCAGCATCTTGCAGCTTCAAGAGGGTTTGAAGATATCACCGCATTCCTCATTCAGGAATGCGTCGATATTAATGTTTCTGGTATGCTTCATGTTCTGTCTGCAAATCAATGTATCAAATTGTTGCTGTGAAACTTATGCTGTATCAATTTCAATCAGATAATTTCGGAAACACGCCGTTGTTTGAAGCTGTGAAGAATGGATATGACAATGTGGCTTCTTTACTATACAGCAATGGAGCCAAACTGAATCTTAAAGATCCCAGTAGCCATCTTTGTTCAGCCGTTGCGAGGGGGGATTCGGATTTTATCAAAAGGCTTTTAGCTTACGGAATTGATTTGAACTCGAAGGACTACGATAGCCGTACCCCACTCCATGTAGCTGCTGCTGCTGGTTTTTATGCCATTGCAAAGATGCTATCAGAGGCTGGGGCAAGTGTCTTATCTATCGACAGGTATATCTCCCTTTATGAATGATTCTTCTATAAACTTATAAACATGTTGCTATCAGAGGTGTTAGTGTAGTATATATTAAACTAATTAAAGATATGTACGAAGAAGTAACGACTATAGTGAAGACTTTAGATGGATTAACTGAAGCATTTCCTATAAAAATAGAGGTACATCAATGATCAACTCTAAACCCCTATCTTTTTACACTACTTATAGATGAACTCATTGGACACATTCAAGATAGAGTACCGTAATGTATGTTGCTTGCAGATGATATTGTTCTGGTAGATGAGACACATGAAGGAGTAAATGCTAAATTAGAATCTTAGTTGGAAACACTAAAAGTGAAAGGTTGTAGACTTACAAGAGTAAAGACAGAATATATGAAGTTCAAGTTTAACAATATTAGACATAATGAGATAAGTGTTAAAATAGGAGATGACAAATTTTCTGGAACTGAGAGCTTTAAATATTTAGGATCGTTTTTGCAAGACGATGGAGGAATTGAGAAAGATATTTTACATAAAATATAAGTAGAATGTTTGAAATGGAGGAGTGCGTCGGTGTTTTATGTGATCGTAAAGTACCTATAAAACTTAAAGGGAAGTTCTAGAAAATTGCGATTA
>JBAMHZ010389695.1:0-12175 GCA_037177395.1 Alpinia galanga
CGAATTCCGATGACAAACGGCAGCGGCACTCACGCGACGCACGGGGAGGAACGTGCAAGCTAACATTTCTCTCTCTATATATATATAAAGCAATGATCTCCTATACAACTGTTATGTGAGCACCTCCATTATCTATGATCCAATCGAGTGAGCACTATAGTCCAACTCTTGAACCGTAAGGGATTGGACGGTGAATAATGGAGGTGTTCATGGGTACTCACATAAAAGTTGTATAGGAGATCATTTCTATATATATATATATATATATATATATATATATATATATTCCACATATATTTATATGTGAAATGCTTAGTTTTGTGCAGTGTAACAGTATCATCGTTAGATATATATCATTATCGTCTAATCCATCAATTTGGCAGATGGAATCGTTAGTTAGTCGGAGAACTTATCCAGTATGATTTCCAACTGAATTTTCAAAACATTGATTCTCTGCTTTAGTAAAAACTACAAATGTTTAGTTGCTTAGACTATTATACATTATAATAAACCGTCTATATTAACGTCCGTTAGGTTACTGCTACATTTCCATAGGTACCAAACAATTATAGGTGAGTTAATTATTATTCATAATAATGAATAATTAACTAATTGGCACGTTGATTAATTGCACATGCATGCATGCATATGTACATGTTGTAGCCTGATGGAATGGCTACAGTCACAGTGGTCCAAATGAAAGAGACATTGTATCTGCCATGCCACTGGTGTAAACAAATTGTTAACTACGTATAACAATACCTTAATCAATTCGTAATTTAATTAAAATAAACTAACCCTGTGCAATATCATCCAAAATAGACAGACGTCAACCCAACGAATACGTTGATTTGATGAAATGAATAGCTGCTGTTGTTGCCTTGCGCTATCGGTGTCTCCAAGACGTATTGAGCTTATTGTATATGTTTAATCTTCAGCATTATAATCATATCATTTAAATTAATCTTTTCATGTCAGGCTGTACATGTCATCTTATGGCAATATTGAATTGTACAAAACACTGCAAAATTAATTAAAATGATGGTTTAAAGTTTAAAACATTAAAATTAACTAACGTTCTTATATATTATACAGCACTTATCCTTTTTTTTTTTTTTGTTTGTTTACGTTATGCTATGCGAATGATGATTCTTTAATCAAAGTGAGAGCAACTTATTTATTTATTTTTTTAATTTTTGGCAAAAGGTCATCTGGATCTTACTCATTTACTATAAAGTTATTGTAATTGAATAGGAGTAATAATTAAAATGGTTTGTTAGCTATCAAGATAGTAAATTTTTTAGATGAATATATATATATATATATATATATATTATGAATGAGAGTTGTGAAAGAAAAGGAAAAATGTTGCAAAATTAAATATGCTGGATTACAGTATAACATTAGCTACTAGTTCTCGTGAAAATGAGTATATTTTAAATTTTGTTTTTAATTTGTTTAATTAGTTTATAATCTGATTCCACGAGTAGAATTGCAAAAGCAGCAAATTAAAAAGAAAAAAGAAAAGAAAAGGCAAATAATAACCATGTCAAGAAGCTAATAATAACTGTGTCAGGCTTAATGAGGAATGATGAAGGGAATGGAGAGAAAAAAGGAAGATACTACATGCAAGACGGTGCTGTGCAGCTTACTGATGCCAGTATGGTTCTCGTAGTGCAGCCTCATAGGAAGAGGAATCATTCATGGATTGGTCCAACTCCAGCAAAGCCCCCTTCCCCAGCAAATCCAGAGTCAATTGGTTACTGTCACCTCTACCTCTGCCATTCTCACCCTTGACCTCTGATCCCTGCCCTCTTTCACAACCCCCAATATTCCTATCTTGCACTATTTCATGATCAACAGCGCCAGCTCTCGTTCCCAATCCTTGTAAATTACTGTCGCTCCAAATTTCTCCCTGACCAGAGGAAAATCCGAGGCTAAACCCAGCCATCTGATCGACATGTTGGTGTGCTCTCCCTATTATTGCACCCATTTGAGCTGCCTTTTGGAGCAGTGCCGTGGCTGACAAACTTGGAGACAGAGCAGGGAAAGGAGGATGGATCTCGTGCTGATTTACCCAAGGGAAGAGTTCCATTTGGGTCTTCGATGTTGAGGCCGCAGGTGACACTTCCTGCATCATGTTGAAATATAGCGCTGAGAACATTTCTGAAGAACAACTAGGGAGGGTGGCAGCCTCCTGAGCTTTCATGATCATGTCAGTTTGGAAAACTTCTGGGGGTTCACGAGATGACAAGGCTTGAGGGTTGACCGCCTGTTGGTGGGGATCATTACCAACTGGAGTAGTTGCCTTTGCAGTTTCTTCAGCTAGAGCATCGCAGAATGCTCTGTGGGTGATAAAGCTGTCCCTTCTGCAAAAGTGTCAAAGAAAAAAAAAGGGTACCAAAATGATTACAGTAATTAATCAAAAGTCAATACTGCAAAACGGTAGTAATGGTGATTATTGCCTCGAGAAGAGGGTTCCACAGTCACATCTGTACTCCCTCGTTCCACAGATCTTGCTGTGTGCTTTCCAATCCGACTGCACGGCATACCTCTTGGAGCACTTGTCACACTTCCACTTCTTCTCACCGTGCTTTCTGAAGAAGTGTTTTTTGATACCTGTGAGGTCTCCAAGCGCCCTGGAAGGGTCATGGTGCACACATGACACCTCAGGACAGATGTACACCTTCTTCTTCGTGGCCTGATCCTTTCCAGCCCTCTGCTTCAACTTCCATGGCAGGTTATGGCCCCTCCTGTGCAGCTGCAGGTTCTGATCCCTTTGGAACCCTTTGTTGCAGACCTCACACACGAACCTGTTGATTGCCATCAGCGTCTTAGGTGACAAAGCTATCACTTCGGCATCTGGATCTGAATCGATCAAATCAAATCCAAAAATTAAAGGAAAAGGTAATAAAAACTAACTAAAGACGGTAGCGGCATAATATGTGCAGAAATAGTGGCACCTGGGTTTCCTGGAAGACCCCTCTTTTTCTTCGCTCGTTTCGGTGACTGAGAAGCCATGGAGGAGAACTGGGGGCTCGAGGTGACACAGGCTTCGCCGGAGGGAGATGTGAGACTGGACATCTTCTCCTCCCTCCACTCGCTCAGCTGCATAATTATGCTCAGTTTAGTTTTCTCGTTTTGTTGATTTGGTTGGAGAAAGAACTGAATTCAAGCGTATAATTTAGAAAGCAAGACCGGCATAAAGCCAAAAGCTTACAGAATACAACAAGAACAGAGATCTGATATACCAAGAGGCACAGGAAAAATGAAAAGAAGTGATAAATTTAGCTGATGAGGAGAATAAATAATGGCTAGATACAGGGAGCGGATGAGGAGAGAGCCAAACGAAGAATGCAAAACTGATCCCTATAATACTATTCTGACGTTGCACTTTCTGTCCTTTACTTTCTTTCCTGCATCTTGTCCTTGTCAATGTTCCTCCCTCCTCAGTTTAATATGGTCTTATTAGAAGTTAAACGATCAAAGTGCCTAAGCTTTTGTTGCAATTGCACCAATGAAAACACAAAGCCGGTTCCGACAACATCAGAATGAACTCAGTTGGAACTTATTAAACTGCATATTCTTTTCTCTATGTTTTTACTGAAACTCCATATATTAAGTATTGTTTGGAGGAGGATGATGATAGGGATGGGCACTTAGCGCTGTGTATGTTCATATTGGCGAGAGCATGGCTGCTGTGGTAAAAATTCATCTTGTCTGTCCCCCCTAACTTTTGATATCTATGATAGCAATGATGGGCTCATTGATTGAACTTACTTAGGCAGACATTTACATGTGCCTTCTTCCTTTTTCCTTGTCCAATAGTCCCCTTTTCTTTTCTTTTCTTTATGTGAGTTTTGTTTTTCTACTTCATGATTATTTCTTTATTTTTTTTTTTCGGCTTTTTTCTCCTTTTTTTTTTTTTGGGTGTGTGTGGAGGGGACAGCAAACATACGTGTGAGAATTGAGATTAAACCAAATATATTTCCGAGTCTCTCTCATATTTAATTGTTCAAAACATTCTACGCGAGTTTATTGGCTTGTTGTTCTCCAGTTGCCATTTAAACCAACTGTTGAAAGTAGAATCAGTTACTATGAAATTGTCGAATTTTACTTTTATTTTTGAAATTATCAAAATTCCTTTGAACTTTTTAAACTTTTATCATTTCACTTCTTAATCGTGGATATCCTTAGAGCACAGAGTGCTTGTGCACATCATAAATGTTTCTATCAGTCTGTCTGATAGTCAACATAAGAAAGTAAATTACAAGGAATCATTTCAGATCCAAACAATCATTAGCACGGTGAAAGAGCAATGTTTCTGTGAAAAATCGACTCTTACTTTTTAGAATAAATCTATTATCTATACCCACTTGCTCCTCCCACAGAGACATATCCTTTATATCCTTAATTCATAAATGATGTAGCAGATTTGCTACGTGTGTCCTATATCATTTTTCAGCAAATATATTAAGGGTAATAAGGATTGAGTGGTGAGGCATTGAGAATTTAAAGGATATTTTGGTGATTTTTAAGATTTTTAGGATGTTTTGAGAAAGAAGATGAATTTTGAGGAGTGAATTTAATTTTCGGTATGATTACTATAGCAAAATTTCTTAATATCAAATGGGCTCAAGAAATGTTGGTCCAATGGGCTCGACTCCCTATATTTAAACTTGTTGATCCAATGGGCGCAATAGATAAGGTCTACATCTTCTTCCTCCTTGGTCCATGAGAATTGCAGATCCAGCGACCGCAAAGCTCGACTCTGGGATGCACTGGACGACCTGCCGCAATCGAACCCTTGAATTCCTGATACGCGATGAATCCTACCTCGCGAATGTAGGTTTTTCCTCTGAATGTTTGATTATTTTTCCTGAAGAGATCTAATGCTTCGAAAACAGAGCTTCTGCAATGGATTAAGAGCGATGCCAAAGTGCTTTGGAAATGTCGTTTTTTAGGTGTTCTTTTTCGTATCAAAGATTTTGTTTTAGCTGTGAGGGAGGAAAGAAAGAAACAGTCAGAATTGGTGTAAAGAATAAAGATGGCCGGAGATTGGGGAAAGGGAGATCGAGATGTTTTGAGCGCTCTCTAGGGCCTTGAGGTGAACCGAACCGTTGCACATGAAAACTGAGAGAACTGGGTTTAGTTTCTCTAGTTAGCCCTTTGTCATCGCTGGCGAGATCAGAAAGAGAAGAAAGGGCGGGCGACGAGACATCGAGTAAGTTTAATCAGATTTGTTTCTTCTGCTGCAACGACTCTAGCAATCGAGCTGCGTATAGAGTTGCAGCTATTAGTCTGGATCAATAACTGGTACCCCCTTTGTTACCCATCTACTCAAGAGTTAGCAAAACAGAAATTTGAGGACTTCTCTGGTCAAAGATAAACGATTCAGATACAATAGATTGGTTTCTTTTCCATTGTAGTAGTTAGTTGCATCTAATGTTGAAAAGGTTCGATTTTTGCGAATTTTTTAAGCCTGACATGATTTACTCCCTAAAGCGAATATAGTAGACATCTTCTGAATCGTTTTACTTTTTTTTTCTTCTGAGAAATAATCAGTTTAGACAATCTCCCTTGAATTAGTTGGCAATATCGTTATACTTTTTGCAGGCGTAGAGAAGAATTTTTGGTTTGGGGATGGCAACATTGGGTTTGATCTCTTGGTCAGTTTATGATGGAGGTTGCTATGTCCTAGGTAAGTTTATTTTCTGGCAGTATATATGGAATATGTTTGGATGGTATTTCTTTATTCTATTCTTTATCATTTCATAACCCTGTCAATGTCTTAGGTTATGTTTGAATGAAGGATTATTGTTAAAGCTTGGTGTTCATTGAGGTGTTTTCTTAACTTAAATCCAGGATTGGAGAGATTTGTCTGGTTTTATCTTTTGTATTCTAGATGTTCTATGTTTGCTTGTAGCTTGTCACTTCATCTCATATACTCATATGGGCTAAAAATTTCTGATATAAATAATTAATTGATTGTTTCCACAAGTCCCTTATCATTTTGATACATGTTCATTCAGATTCCACATCACAAAAATTTATGAACATCCTGTTTATGGATTGAAAAAGAGGGATCGTTAATGTGTTAACTTGAAAGCCTATGTGTAAAATCCTAACCTCAATGATAATGTTACATTTCACTATGATTCAGATATTCAAAGACCTACACTTGCTGTCATTCCAATTCCTGATTTTGAAAACTAAGAATTTCTTGATTGCAAATTCCTTAAAATCTGTAACATTAAAAACCCTTATTCAATAATAGATTTAACAATCAGAAATAGTAAATGGGTTGCTTCATATTTATCTTATTCTTGCAGTGATGAATTGTAGCTTCCCATTTTACTTTATTTCTGGATTTTCCCCCTTTAATTTATGTAGAATTTCGCTAATCCTCTATATTGTGCCAACATGTATGGGCCCAACTGGTCACTTTTGTGAGTTGGAGCAAAGCTTTCTCTAAGTGCCCATTAGCAGCAGGGTATAATGCATCTATATTACTTAGACTCAGGCTATGGATCTAGTTGTCCAATGTCTTATTTTCTAATAGTTATTAACTGAGGTCAATGGAGAAGTGCTTCTTGATTGAGGTGTACAGCACATTATTCTCTAAGTTATTAAATGTGATTATGAAGGTATTAGGGTTGGATTTTAGTGTCATTGTTTGACAAGGTGCATGAGTTAGATTGAGAGACTGATTATTAAATGGTACATTGATTTTAAAAAACCAGTGGTTGAAATGTTTGATGGGAATTTTGATGAAAGGTGAATTAAAACCTTAGATTAGGTTCTTCACAAGATATGACTACCTTCTCATAGTGATTAGGTCACGTAAACCGGAGGCCTTTTTTTTTATTGTGGGCCCCCTGTCTCTTCTACCCCTTGTTCTGTTCCTCTTCTCTAATTCCTCCCAACTTTTCCCAACTTCATTTAATGTTTATGAATTACCAACATCTTTGGTCAATATATCACCCATTCTTCTCAATTGCCTCTTGATCTTCTTGAACACTGTCTGGAATAGAAGACAATAATTCCATCCAAGTTTGGAAGGTGAAGGACTCCGTTCATGATAATTGAAATAAATTCAGAATGAACAACCTGCCTGAGGTGGCTTTACTGCATGAAAAGAATAGATGGTAAGCTATTTCATCACAAACCTGTGTGGGGTTAGTGCAAAGAATTCACTGGGAAAGGGGCAAGTAAATCTACTATGCCATGAAAAGTAAGCATATAATAAGCTGTTTTACTGCTACTATGCTGCAATGTGACTGTCTCCAATTTGCTGACTTAGATGAGATTGTATACGGAAAGAAGTAGCCACATGATGCAAATTTTGAAGCTTACTGGATGAGACAAGGCTATCATATAATAGTCCAAGAGAAAGATGGGTGAATTTGACCTCTTAAATCCTGACAAGCTTATTAGCACATACTAGGAATAAATCTGGGAAGAGGTTCCTCACCAAAACCCCCCATGTCGGCTCCCAGACCAGAAAGGAAATTCTTAAAATCTAGACTCCCCCTCAGTGATGCTCAACATGCAAAAATCCCAATTATTCCAGGTATTCTTCTATGAGAAAATTTCTGTTCTCTTTTGCTGCACAAATTTTCTGAGGTTCACTCAGATCAAAGCAATTTTTATTCTGATTTGATAAAAGAAACTGAAGGTAAAATTTTTAAGAACATTTTCTATGTTGTAATCACTGGATTAACTAAAAATCAGGTTGTCAAACATTTCTGACCTCAAATTTACTTGGATCACTTCTTAATCCAAGTAATACTTTCTTTATCCTTCAAGAAGATTCAGATTCTCTCTCTTCCCCTTAACTAATTCAAGGCGATTTTGTGTTCTCTCTGCCAATGAACATTATTTATCCTCATCCTTGGTTTCCTTTATCTGTCTAACATTCAAAGCAAGCCTAGTTGCTTAAATTAAACGAGTTTGCATGTTGACCATCACCTCCCCCATCTCTTGTATTTATTGGCGACTCCTAAGATGGAAACTTATTGCTTGTTTTTTAGATTACCTATCAAAAGCCCTTAAGCTCTCATTTTCTGATGAAAGCAAATTTTGAATCTAAGACCTTAGCAACAACTTCTAAGGTCCTTACCTGCTGAGCTAGTTGACATCTTATTCTGCTTGTTTCTCATCTGGACTAACTGCATTTTTCCTGAATATACAGAAGAATAATGCATCTACAGTTGAATGCAATGGAATACAAATTGTATGTGTGTGTGGTGTTGTTGGAAACAGCACCCTAGTTAAGGCAAATATTTTCAGATATATCTCAATAGAAGTCAATTAGAACATTCTGCCTCCAGAAGCAGTTAGTCTATTAATAAACATATTAGCTGGGTTGAGGTTCCTACTTGAAAGTTTAAATTTAATAATTTATAAGATTTTTTTTTTATAATATTGGCTTAGCATCGGACCATTGAATCTGTCCATGTTCGATAGGCAATTATCATTGGTCCATTGGATGGTGTCATGTATTCTAAGACACAAGATAGTTTT
This sequence comes from Alpinia galanga, assembly GCA_037177395.1. Classification (NCBI taxonomy): domain Eukaryota; kingdom Viridiplantae; phylum Streptophyta; class Magnoliopsida; order Zingiberales; family Zingiberaceae; genus Alpinia; species Alpinia galanga. Next base: position 8,527 of record JBAMHZ010389695.1, read on the forward strand.
GATTTATAAATGGCATAAGCTTGGAAAGCATAATATATATTGTTCTAATTTTGCACTGTTTCACACTTATACATCTGTTGTTTTTGTTAATTGTGGTTTTACTAATTCTCACTGCGATATGCAGTTTTGTGTCGATATCTTATATCCAAGGGTTCATAATTTTGAGTTATTGGACTTGTTAAGTAGCAAGTCTGACAGTTTGTAGGAATCTTTGCATACTGGGATCGTTATCCTTCTCCAACTTTGCCAATGATTGTGATGTATTCCTTATTTTGTATATGGGATTAGTATCTCTTCTATAAATAATAAGCCTAATGACCATTATGTTCGTGCAAGTTGACTTTTCTTCTCTTCCTCTTTCTTGTCATCTTCAATTTGAGTTTTTCACCAACATTTTAAGCAGTAATTGCTATCTTAATGAGCCACTTCTGCAAGTGCAATTGAAAACTATGAAGTTAAAAATTTTCCAACAAGCACCATCTTATCGTCCATGTTATTGAATATTTTTTGTAATTGAACACTTTTACGCAGATATGAGGATGAAAATGAATTGCGAGTGTTTGGTGATACTTTGGGAATGGCAATCTGTTCTAGCTTTAAATGCTAGGGTCAATGAGATTCAAATAATCTTCTTGCCTGAATCAATCACGGTATATTGAATGGAAGTGGACCATTACCATTGTACATGTACTTTCATTATAAATATAGGAGTTTGGATCTGCTATTTCAGCAGACACTGTAAATTTGCCTTCTGTTTATATTCTGATTTGAACTCATGTGTAGTTTGTAACTTACTCTCATCTCATACAGTAGGATCTTGTTTTTGTCTCCATTGATGTATAACCAAATGTATCTTGAACATTCTCGCCGGCAGTATCCTACATTTCCTTTTCAATCTCCGCGGTGAAAAAAAAAGAAATTGATAGGTAAGTGGGGGACCGAGACAAGCTGCCGTGAGGTTGCTAATGGAGCTAGGAGGTTGGTGGATCAATTCTGGCTGGATGGAGCGAAGCTTGATAGGGATAAATAGAGAATGAATGGAATGAGTGGCCTGGCGGTCAGGTCGAGCACCGTGATGCAGACAGGAAAGCGACAGGTCGGCGATAGCAACAGTGACAGCGACTTCCTTGTCAGCTCGACTAGAGAAACTGGTCCACAAGCAAGAGACTTCCGGATATATCTCCATGGAACAGTACAATGGCCACCATGGTAGAAATGCAAGAAAGAACGTATAACGAATGGCATAAATATGGAAACAAGTGGTCGGCATAACTTTTGATTGATCTGTCAGTTGACTGTTTCTGAACAATTGAATGGATGAGTGGTTGGAATTTTCATGTCCTTGTCTTCACCCATACATATGTTTTACTGAGCAATTCCTCACAACTGTTATCTGTAATTCCACAGGTGAAACTGATCTCGACTGATTCAATCTCGCAACAGAAGTTATCGTTTTCACCCAGTGAACAGAGTTAAGAAGGTAGCAAGAATATCTGGTCGTGACCATCCTTTTGTTTTTATTGTCTATAAAGTGGTCCTGTCAATTAAGTGAATAAAGCTGAGTACCTGGTTTGGTCCCTCTTCTGTAAATTTCTTCATGTCCATCATCTGCAACTCCCTCTATAACCAATAGCATGAAGCACTGGAAGTTATAAAGCAGGGAATATCGCAAGTACAAGTCAAAGATATGCTCTCATAAAGAGGTGAACCTAAATGTCCCAGTACAATTTAACTCGGTGAAGTTTTTATATTAATGATTTATCTAATCGAGGATATATTATTTGCTGTTACATTTATTTTCTATACAAACGTACTGAAGAAGAGTTTTTTTTTTTAATCTTTCAAGTAAAACAAGGAACCTTTTCTACGATGCCAACTATTTTTTGTTCTATTTTTTTTATTTACTTAAAAAATATCATCTCACTGTTGAGAAAAATCCAAAGGGGACGTACTTGTCATGGCATTTCTATTGTATTGTTCTTCCATTCGTGGATCATGTCGTTTCTGAAACATTCCAACAGTGTCAACTGAGATGGTTGTCAATCGTCACATCAGATAGATAGATCAACGTCCTCAAAATAAAAAGGAAAAAATAATAATACGACGAGTGCATCTAAATTTGCCGATAAAATTATTTTCGAAGATGTATATATTTTTTTAAAAATTTCTAAAAATAAAGGAAAATATTTGTTTCTAATCTAAAAGGGAAAAAAAAAATAATTCATCCATAATCGTTTTGCAAGACTGTTTATATTTCAGACGAACAATAGAAGGCACAAATTAATCGGCCATTTAATTCGCCGTACCCGATCCATGAAAAAGGCAAGGCTGCATTTTCATTATTTTCGCACAGGAGCGGACGAAACCTCCCCGGGTAAAGAAGCATTACGTCACGCGCGCTGTGATAAATAACGGAACGCACTGAGATGGCGAAATATGAAAGCGGTCCCCCGTTTCCATGTGCCACCCGCTCGTTCAGCCAATGGGAAGCGTCCCCGTCATCAAGTAGGCTGTGAAGCCCACGTGTCGCCGATGCAATAATGTTGAATGAGCCGGTGTGGTCCCCACGCGATTTCCAGCGTCATTTTTTTGTGGGAATAAATAAATGGATGCTAGATTTGGTTGGAACCCTCAAATCTGTCACCATCGATCTTGTCGATGCGCTCGATGAGTTTTCATATTATCTTTATCAATAATATATATTTTTATTTTTATTTTTCTTCGTTTGTCTTTCGTGAAATTAAATCTCGAAAACATCGTCGCAATAATATCGGGTAACTCCATTAACGCAACATATTTCGTCGTCGCCTCGATTCGATCTGTTGATTTTTAATGTCGAGCTCATCTCGTAAGAAAATGACTAATGGAAAATATTATCTCCACCACGCCCTTTGTGTCTATCTAATTCGAGATGTCCCAAGGGTATAATGCAGCGGCTAAGGTACGAAGGTAACTTACAGGAGAATATAGTTCGATTTTTTACTGAGGCATAGTTCAGTGATGAATTTCTGAAAAATCTATAGAGGCGACTCTCTGTGCAGGAGTTTATCTGGCGGATGTAGTACGATTTAGGCATTGAACAGCCTTTTAAGGATGACACGACTACAAACGTTGGACTAATATACTGGAGCTGTGAGCACTTCCTTAATTTACTCAGGTGGTTGGTAGAGATTCACTGGAGCTCCGACCTCTTCCAACTTTACTATTAAAGAGACATCCCAAAAAGACTGTGGGACAGGATTGACCATCCCAAGAATTAGTCTTTCTAATTCGAGATTTAGTTCATTTATTTAATTTTGTATTCGATTTCAATATCAATATTTCGTTCGATACGTTAGAGTTTACCGGACACGGCCAATTTTTAGTTCAAAAAATTGAAAATTGAAAATTAAAAAAAAAATTAATGGTTGGATATGGCTGTGGGGGCCACTTTGCTACGGTGGTCCATTAAACTTGGTGGGGTCACAAACACTGCATATGGTTATCGTTATGTGGGGGTGTCTCAGCTTTGTTTTATACAACTATAACTCAATCATGCATTCACAATAATTCAAAGTCCATTCCGTTCTAATGAAATCTTTTTTTTTTTTTTTTTACTAATTTCGATTGAATAAGTAGTTCATTTACCAAGATTTGTCTTTTAAATAGC
>JBAMHZ010389915.1:0-12171 GCA_037177395.1 Alpinia galanga
GTCAGAACACAAGTGAACCTAACTTTAGACTATGGTTCATACATCAAAATAAGGAGTAGTGCTTACTGCACTAACATGAGGTGTGAGGCTGATGGAAGTAGCTCGAAGGCTGAGCTCTATGCTAAGGGTAAGTTCCAAGTGTGAGAGGATCACACTTGATGAATTTAACCTCAGTTTTGAGCTGTACTAGTTGACTGGTATAAAGTTCAATCGACTGGCCAGTCAACTGACAATAGTACTCGAGCAATGGTGCTCAGGAGTTAATGCTTGAGGTAGTCAACTGATGGTTGATCAGTCAATTGGCCATGAGTACTCATGCAATGGTACTCGGGAGGCTGGTGCTTGGGACAATGATGCTCAGACAGTTGACTGGAATAGTATGGCCAGAGCACATAATCTTGGTCAGTCAATTGGGTGGTAATGTCCAGTCAACTGATGGCACTGTGCAGCTCCATAGAATGTTAAGCAATCAATTGCTAGGGTATAGTAGTAGACTGATGATGGTTATCAGCTAACTGATTCACTTAAATTCAACGTGGATTGTATTGTTGGAGTCGCGACAGTGCAATGGTCACTCGACTAGTCAAATGATGAGTAAGGTCACGACTGGTAAGCAAAAATTAGTCCGTTGAAGGCCCTATAAAAAAGGATTTGGAAGAGAATTTCGGTAAGAGTTTATTGGAAGCTTTGAAGGGAAATTATTGATGTATTCCAGATCTTCAAGGAGCATTCCATAGAAACCAACGTGCAATCAAGTAAAAGCTCATATTGTGTAAAGTGTTTATTATGTTTACATTTCATCCTTTACTCTTTACAATTGTATTTGTTGTTCTTATATTGCAAAGCTTAGGTTGTAAGAAGGTTTCTCTTCACCTTGGTGCTTATCCAAAGAAGAAGATAGTCACGTGGACTTGAAAAAGTCATTACCCCCCAAATCTAGAAACTAAGTAGATTGTCTTTCAAGACTCGCTAGCTAGTTTGTCTTTTCCATTGAATTCTTCCAAAAAAAACTCTTATTCATTGATTTAGGGCCATAGCTAGGATGAATCTTGTCATAAGAGATGATCCCTCTATCCAAGTCGTAATTTTTTTTTTTAAATCTGATCATGCCATGACTTATAATTAAAGTGACTTGTAAAAAAATTCATAAGCGACTAGGGACCTGTTAAGATGAAAGCGATGATCCAGCATTGTTGTTGCCTTTTTCAGTCCACTATTGTTTAATTGACTAATGACATGGGCTCTCGTATCTCAAGAGCCAAGAGGCTTGGTCGCTAGCTAAGCTAGCTGCATCCCATTGCGGGATTATCCTGCAGAGCCAGCGACTGCGGCTGCCCTTCCTGCAAGCAATAAATGGGTGGAATGGTGAGCGTCTCCAACAGCCCGTAGGCGTTCCAACAGAAGGGATCGTCCATCATCTCCCCCTCGTGCGGCAGCAGCTCCACCTCAGACATCGTGATGTTGGTGCACGCCACCGTGTCGCTGCAGGCGAAATGCACAGGCGCGCTCCGCACGTCGTACGTTCCCTTGATGTTGCTGTAGGTCACGTCCGTCACCCACACCGCCGACGTCTGGTTCAGGCACTGCTTGCTCAGGCAGTAATACTGATCGACGATGATGCAGTTCCGCACGTTCTCCATCGCAATGTCCTCGAAAGTGATGCCCGACACCGACCCCGTACCGCCCTGCCACGTCTTAATCCGCACCCCGTTGTCGGAGTTCCGAATCCTCGCGTTCCGCACCGTCACGTTCGTCACGCAGGCCTGCGAGTTGTGCACGCCCAGGCTCCCGATGCTGCACCCAATTCCTATTATTATTATTATTATTAAACTCTTTATTATCCATCACTAATTATTCTTTTAACCTTATGCCATGGCTCGGCCCACATGTCACGTTGGCTATGTCCACGTCGGAGCAGCCGGGGCCAATGGAGATGCAATCGTCGCCTGCACTAGCATGCATCATCAAATCATACGCACTTGATTGGGTTTTAATTAAACATTATAAGATGGTATTAGGTACCATTGCTTATGATGGAATTATAGATGGCCACAGACTTGGTATTCTCTATGTGGATACCATCGGTGTTTGGACTAAAGGAGGGTGAGCTTATCGACAAGCCTTCGATGTTCACCCCTTCGCAACCGTCGAACTTGATGTGAAATTGCGGGCTGTTCTCGATGCGGAGCCTTCCTACCGTCACATTGTAGCTCATGAAAAACCTGATTAGCTAGAAAAGATATGTAAAAAAAGGTTAATGATGGATGATCGATAAGGAAGGGAAGGGAACAAGTGTTTGTTCGTCAAGATTTTTCTCACCGCAGGGCTGTCGCAAGGCCCGGGGAGTGTGCTTCCATGAGGCCCCTACAATTGGATTATATATATAATTAACTTGATTAAGGTAATTAAAATTCTACCATATCATATAGTGAAATTCATGCTAACGTTGTAATAATGAAATTGAAATGCAGTAAAACGGATACTCGGTGAGGTTTGCAAGGGAGGTTCCACCAATCCTCGCCGTTTCCTTCGATAGTGCCTCCTCCTCGGAGAGTCATGTTATTGACTCTGTAGAAAACCAGCCATTGCTTTTTGCTGTCGGCCGCTGGCCAATTGGCCGGTCCGTCCGGGGGCATAACAACTCCTTCTATCTACATTCTCCGACCAACGATTTAATTCTTAAAATGCAATTGAAAACAAGTAGTAATTCAGTCTCTGCGTGTATGTAGACGGAGTTAGTGGAACCGGATAACTTACCTGAAGCACAAGCCCTGGTCTGCATGGACCCGAGAAAATAGTGGATGTGACCATGAAGACGCCATCTGACGGCACGAGGAGCATGCTCGAGTTAGCCGTGCATGCGGCCTTCCATGCGGCCCGAAAGGCTTGGGCATCGTTGCTCGACCCGTCGCCGATCGCCCCATATGATCGCACATCAAACACTCGGTGTTCCGACGCAGTGCTATGTATTTCCTTGCTCATAGACGGTGGCTCTGCTGGGGCAGTTGCCGGCGGCAGGGAGATTTGGTTACCAGAGTTGCACTTGGGGCCTCTGCTGCAGTGCTTGTGGGAGTGATACCTTGGTTCACATTTCTCAAGGCTGAGTAGAAGAAGTGCAAGAGTGGTAATGGAGGCGTATAGTGATGGATGGCCATTTGGCATCGTGCAGAAGATCTCCAGAAAAGATACAGAAGCTGAGAGGCTTGAATTGGCAATAACAAATTCACAGGTGGAGAGTTATTTATGGTGCAACTGCAAGTTTTTACAACTGTTAAAAAAAATATTTCATCACAAGAATCTTAGGGCCCATCATATCTTTCTTTTTTTCTGAAACAGTTTCTCGCTGGCCATCCAAGCAAAGAAACAAAAATTAGGGTCGGCCAGCTCTGAGAGATAGGATTTATAAAATGGAACTGGAATTATGCCTCAGACTCATTATATTCAAAAGAATGTTCTAGAGCTCTGCGACAAGTTACAGAATTAGCCTTGAAAATGTTAAACAGTAAGAATTCTAGTTTGCATTGAAGGCATTTATCTGAGATTTTTCTATCAAAAAACATTGATACGCTTCAATGTAACCGTTTAAACTGGTTGATTGGGACCAATATTAAAAAGACTGGGCAAAACAACAACCTGTTTAAATAGATGAAGGTCCGATGGTGATTGATGGGCATATGGAAGTGACAAAAGTTCTTACGAAAGATAAGAGCAATTAAAGAAGAATTAACAAAAGTTGTATAACAGAGAAAGTAGAAGCGGTGAATTAAGCAGGCTCATGCAGAGAACCCCGTGATGCTGCTTTGTATTTTAATCACTTCTTATGGCGAGGAAAAACTTTAGCAGAAATTGCAACAGGAAACCACAGAGATTAATATTCACGTGTTGTAGAGTCCTCTTCATGCCATAACAGAGCGAGTACAAGTGTTGAACTCTACTGTAAACAGTGTAATAAAATGTAATCAAACTTCTCCAATCTGATTTCACTTATACAGTTTGAATTATTGTTCTGATGACTGTAATAAGATGTCATCAGTGTTCTGATGACTTTAATATATTTATGTTGTTAGTGGAAGGCCATGGAGACATTGATTAAGAGCGTTTCATGGTATGCTTGGTTTGTCTATGTGTGTCACGGGGGCTGAAGGGTTTCAGAAACCTAAGTTGTGTCTCACAGTTTGGTGTTTGGTTCACGAGAGCAAACAAGGGAAAGGAGGTACGAGTGGAGGACAGGGAAAGGGACAACATATAGATGCATCAGACGGCCAAATGAGCAAAAGGGAGAAGCGTACTTGGGAGTGAGGGGTGTGGGATTTGGAGGTAGCAGTGGAGATTAGTGACTGCTAGTTTTAGGATTTGGAATCAATCCACTGATTTGGATTTGATGGTCGATTTCGGCACAAGTAATAGTTTTATTAAAGTAATATCCTAATGCCAGGCGTACTAAGAAGACAGCATGCAAATTGGGAGCATCAACTCCTTGCTGCTTCTGCCAGGCTTTGGTCATCGTTTAGTTCATCAGGATAAAACCCAAGGGCTGAATCCGGTTTAAGAAAAATTGGAATTTGAAGGATTATAATTTGGATGATAAAAATTAATCAAACCCAAGTGGTCACAGACCAATTTACCCAACAACTTTAATCAATTTGATTCAACTTGTTGAACCAGTAGGGAAACTAAAAGTTTGTTTGATTCACAAAATGAATTTTCAAAAGTAGTTTTTCTTTTAAGAAAAACAATATTGGCAGAACAAGAATAAGAACGCCGTATACGAATTTCAACTTGCCAAATTAAGTATTTCTAAATTAGGGCGATAAAGGAATCAAATATTTCTAAATTTAACACAGAATTAAGGCGTTTAAATCAAGCATTAGAACAAATTTAATATTCAATTTGGTAAAAATTCATTTATGTAATAAATTAAATAAATAAACTTAAACGCATACATATTTGATTTGTTAATGTTTGCAAACATAAACTATATTCATAAATCATATCCGTAATCAAACTCATTTATAAACTTATTTATATATAAATTTTTTCATATTCACTTGAATTATTTATAATAATCAATCAAATAAAAATTAAAATATTAAAACTTCAAACGAACAAATAAATTTGACTTAAGAGGTTGATAATATTTTAACAAACCAAGCTTAAACAAATTTAATTCGAACTTAATTAGAAACTCAATAACAATTAAAAAAAGTCAAACTCAAATGAAACTCAATCTAAAAATACAACCCTACAAAGAATAACTCAATTCTGTAAAAATTGTATTTCGTATTATTTTGCAATTAAAAGCAGAAATAATTGTTCAGTCACAGTTCATAGAATGGATGTTTCTGCAAAACAAATATGCTGTTGAGCGTAATCATATGGTATATAACGCAATCAATCTGCATGAATTTTCATAAAAGCGATCTGCAGTTTTGACACCGAGAGAGGTTGTTACAAAGGGCAGCAGAAACACAATAATAGCAATAACATCGACAAAGAAATATAGATTCGAAGGGTTACACGTGCCAACAAACTTGATAATAAGAGGAAAGTTTTTCCCCAAATTTTACCTCATAAACATATATCAACTATTCCAATGACATGATGAGGCAGATCACTGTGCTAAAGACGGACATTGCTTTCTTGCATGCTCTGGAACCAACTTTCCTATAATTCCCGTTGGGACTCCCTTTAGTTCTGTTTATCATCACGCAGTGCAAAAACAATATGATTTTAGGACAGGATTAATAAATTGTAATGATAAGCTTTCCAGTCATGCAGACTTACCATGAGGCTTGAAATTAAAGAGAGGAGGTAAGCATCGGCCATTTGGTAGACGCGCATTTGGATCTCGAAGTTCATCAAAGAATGGATGAATCAGTGCTTCCAACTGCAGGAAAGAAAATTAGTATGGTGTCCGTTTCTTTTTCATTTGAGATGCAGCTAGGTATACAGCCTTGGATAAACTACATCAAAGAGACTCTATAATATACTCACAGCAGTGCTCCTCAAATTTGGCGAATACTGAAGTAGCCTAGATACAAGATCTACAGCTTCAGGTGGCATTCTCTTATGGAAAATCTGACAAAATGCAATAAAGATATTACTGAAACTGCGTGTGGAGCATTTATATGAAAACAGGATATGGTTAACCTTGAGAAACAAGCACAATAGAACCTTAATTACAAGTGACAAGTGACATAATCTTGTATAGAAACCAGTGGAGGATTAAGATCTATGCAAGCAATCCTGAATAGTTGGGACTAAGACAGCAGCTTGTTGATGTTGAAAAACCAAATGGAGCCTTGATGGATATACCTTATGCCATGGGTGAGCTTTGATCTGGGGGAATTTGAACTCATTGTAATTGGGATTCATGCATTTAATTTCTTCTCTTGTCGGGGTACCTAAAATCTGGACCACAGGAAACAATTGACTAAAATGGATGATATTGAAAATGGACAGAAACAAGGCGTGGGAAAAATGAAAAAGGTACCTTAATAATTTCTACGAGTTGATCAACTCCACAGTCTCCAGGAAATAGAGGCTGTTGATGACTCCAAAGAAATTGTCAGCATGAATGAATTTTTCTTTCAGAAAAATAAAATCCAGAGTATAACTAAGTATTATACCTGTCCTAAGAGGAGTTCGGCAAGAACACAGCCAGCAGACCAGATGTCAATAGCCGTTGTATACTCAGTGGCACCAAAAATAAGTTCAGGAGCTCGATAGTATCTAGAACATATGTATGATATATTGGGTTCCCCTTTGACCTGTTAAGCAAATAAATTTCAAAACTCAGAGAAAACTACTAAAGAAAGCCTTCTATAGCCCACAACAAAAGATGAATATGTACCAGAACTTTGGCACTACCAAAGTCACATATTTTCAGCTGGTGCGAATGTGGGTTGACCTGTTACAAGTAGTGTTAGTAATTTTTAGGATTGATAGCATGTGGGATACTGTAGCCATACAGAGGAACATACATAACATCCACATCTTGTGATATGCATAACGTTACAAGGGATTACAATCAACGAAAATTTCATATAACATGTAGACTTTTTTTATGCCAATTGAAAGCCAATACAGCAGACTCATTAGTGCATTACGAATGCCACAAGTGATTCACATACATATGGCATGCATAGACACAGCATATCAAACAAATATGAATCAACGTACACCAATTATCAGCCATGGAGTGATCCATATAAATATAGACATCAAACCAAACCTACTATATCTGAAAGCTATTGAACATTTTATGATCACGTGGATATGACATCTTTTATCTCTTGATTGAATGGTCCATTTTCTTTTTTAAAAAATGTCACTTATGCATATTCTCTTCACAAAGTATCATGCAAGCAGATCTTAGCAAACGGGAACCATTTATCCAAAAAAAAAATGTGGACAATATACCAGAAGATTTTGTGGCTTGATATCCCTGTGGCAAACGCCAATGCTACCATGTATATAGGCCAATGCTCTACAAATCTGCAATAGGAAAGGAATAATTGGATTCATGTTTTTAGAAGTTATTTCAATTTGTTCTTCCAACAGTCATAAATAATTAGGTACTGCATATTGGCCACTAACTGGAAGCAACATGCTCATCCAACAAATGGGCCAAAAGCCTATGCCAAAATAGTTACCTTAAAAGGACAACTTTTTCCAGTAAATGAAACACGGAAAGAAGTTACACAAGTTTATGGTTACCTGATACATGTAGAGCTTTACATATATCAATGGCATGCGCTGGTTCATTTTGTTATAATGCTTGATTACTCGATGAACAGTCTCAGGCACATACTCAAGGACCAAGTTAAGATAAAGTTCTTCCTTGTCAGTTGTTGAAAAGAAACAGTGCTTCAAGCACACAACATTTGGATGATCAAGAAGACGCATTGTTTGCAATTCACGGTTCTTATATCTTTTGTCTTGAAGAACCTTTTTTATAGCTACTGTTTCGCCTGTCTCGAGACACTTGGCCTAACAACCAGAGAAAAGTTATAGGAAATTATCAATGGAGCAAGAATAGATATGCCAAATTGCAAGTAGTTGAAAGATCTCCTTTCTAAAGAGACTAAGTAGCATTTAAGTGTTATGCTGAAGTTACCTGGAATACAACTCCAAATGATCCATGACCCACTGCCCGCTCAGCCATGTAACTTATAGTCTGTTGGCATTCAGTGTTAGTAACAGATAAAGTGAAAAGAAATGGAGAACTGCAGGAAAAAATATCTGACCTGATTGTCAAACTTATCAGTTATTATACACATACGATGGACTAATGCTTGCAAATAAAGAATGTACCTGCTTTGGCTGGCCATTTCGGCCACCTATAGTTGTCACAATTATATGACCGGTCTCCGTATCATTTCCATCAATTACAGTAGCCTCCACATCCTAAATTAAAATAAAATGAAGATCAAATATACAAATTAACCTTTCAAATACTCAATAGTTTATACAATACTACTCACTTTGTCATCTCTTATGTGCATATCATTCATTTCATCTGGTAACTTATCCATGGAAATACTACTACCACTAGCATTTTTTAGCCCCGATGTGGGTGCCATTGAAGCCATCCAGTCCTCACTTTACTCAATTCTACATAAAAGTAAAGATCCTAAAACAAATGCCTGATTAAAATGGATAGCATCAACATTATGGACTAGAAGTATTATTTCAAGAAAAAAATTACGTGAATTCATGCAATGCCCAAAAATTGTGCAATCACTCAAGAACCAAGCACCTAAAATAAGTTCAATATACGAGCATGTGAATAGGCATAAACATAATTAGTAAAGGAACCTTCGATTGTTCCCCAAATATACATTATATACATTATATACAATCCTTACATACGAGGACAATAAATACCAAGGATTCAGTATTACCCCTACATCAAAATCACATAAAACTGATACTAGAAATGTGAAGCCAGCACTGAGAATAAAATACATATAGCCTTCTTCAGTCCATTTTACGTACAGCTTTTTACAGGTACAGAATAATAAATAGTAGTTTAAATTTATGCTCTGTTTTTTTATCATGCTAACCATTGTTAATTTTCAGCAATAATTATTAGGAAGAGAGGATACGTATTAAAAACTTCCCTCATGGCAAACCCATAGGTGAAAAATAACCCTAGAAACAAGATATGGTGGCAAACAAACTATTATCAAAACAACTTTAACAAATTTTAACAACTACAACAGCATAATCACTATTAATAGTTGCCAAATTAGCTTCCATCTACATTTATACAGGAAAATGATTGCAGAACAAACTGATTCAAAGAAAAAAAATCCTGCCATATGTGGAATACAGATGAATGATTATGAGATTATTCCAATCTGCTGTCTAGGTCCAATGTGGAATACTCAAAAGACAAGCTGAAGAAAATCAATGCCTAGCAATAATTATCCAGCACCTACAAGACTGACTTCGACTTCGAGAAAATTAAATATGTAACGATGCAAATCCCATGCAAATAAACGATTATATAGTCAAAGATAAGCTATAAGATATTCAACATTCAATATCAGCTCCATATTGGTCTGGAACAACACATATTTATTCATGTAAAACACGAAGCAAAGAGCACAAAAAGCTACCTTTAGCAAAAACTTGTAAACAAGTATTAAATTCTGAAGTAAAAGGCGCTCAAATTATTACTCCAAATTTCACAAACCCAGGCTCAGAAGAAAAAAAAATAAAAGTGAGCTAAAATGGAATTTGAGCTTTGAATTATCATAATTGACGAGATATCACAAAGAAAGGCTTTTAAAGCATATCCTATGGACAAGATCCCTTTCATCCAGCACTAGAACTCTTAATTAATTACAGATCTACATACACACGGACGAAGAGAAAGCATCGCACGAGGTACCAAGGAATACAGTTCAATCAGATGGACAAAAAAAAAACAGATCCGAAGAAGAAGATGCACAAACATCCTAAATGACTAAAAAGATGCAAAACCAAAAATCATTCAGGAGAAACGCTCACCAGACCGATCTCAGATCACAGATTATCAAGCAAAAAACAACGAAGAATACCATCGGCTAACAGAATGTGATCAATTGATTCATGGATCCCCGTGGCTATCCTTCTCCAGTCTCCTCCTAGGGTTGGAGGAGAGAAACGAGGCCGGTGTGAAAGCGAGATCGGACTTTCATTTTACTTTTTCTCACGCGCATTTTTCTCCTCCAAATTTTCAGTTAGCCCCTTGAAGCAGGTTTTCATTTTCTTTCTTTTCCATATTTCACAATTCCGTGCCGTAAGAATAAAATTATTATTATTATTATTATTATTATTATTATTATATATAAAGCTTTTTTACGCGCCCATGCTGTGCGCACACGTGCGCGATGTTGCATGACTTTGGCGATTGATCAGTAGCCAATTTCTTCGGTGTCAATGGCGATGACACTATACCCCAACCCTTGAACCCTAAGGGATGCCAGCGCCGTCCGATCGTGGTTGGAATCCGACTGAATCACTACTGAAATCCGGCCGAATTGCAGTCGGATTCCGGTTAAATCACAGCCACTACAAAAATACACCAAAATAGCAATGAAAAAAATTCATTACAAATCTGCAACGAATTTGACAATAAATTATTAAATCATTGCAAATCAGTAATGAAATTTATAATAAAAAATATTTTACTGTAAAAATAGCAATAAACTATTTATTCGTCACAGATTTTGCAGCATATATATTTTTTTGCAAAATCCATTGTATATTTACGACGAATATAACTTTCATCGTCAAATTTGCGATGAAAAATAAAAATCGTTGCAAATTTTGTGACAAAAATGGATTCATTGCAAAGTTTGCGTTGAAAATTAAATTCATCGTAAATTTTATAATGAAATTTTCAACGAAAAATTTTCGTTGCTTATTTTTAATAAAATTTGAAAAAACACGCGATGGCTGGCATAAAAATATAAACTCCATCTAATAAAATTTTGCGACAAATATAGTAATCGTCACAAATTTTTACAACGAATACTATATTCATCGTAGAATTTTCAACAAATTTTATATTCGTCATAAAATTTGCGATGAATATGAAATTTGTTGCAAACATTTGCGATAAATTTTATATTCATCGCAAATTTTTCAATGAATATGAAATTCTTTACAAATATTTGCGATGAATTTGAAATTCGTCACAAATATTTGCGATGAATTTAAAATTTGTCATAAATTTTTGCGATGAATTTGAAATTCGTCACAAATATTTGCAATGAATTTGAAATTTATCATAAATTTTTGTGATGAATTTGAAATTCGTTACAACTTTTTGCAATGAATTTGAAATTCATCGTAAATTTTTATAACAAATTTCATATTCGTCGCAAATTTTATGACGAATATAAATTTGTCACAGATTTGGCGATGAATTTTATAGTCATTGTAAAATTGCAACAAATTCGGTAACGAAAATTTGTTCATTGCAAAAGCCCCTATAACTCTAAACACTTCTCCGTTTCCTTCCTTCGCACGCGCTGCTTCCCCCTCCGGTACGCCCTCCTCTCTCTCTCTAATCTCTCCGATGGGGGCATCGACCCGCGGCAAGAGCGACACCCCTTGGCGCTGGGGCATCACAGTCGCAGGGCGACACCCCCTAACACAGGGGCATCGCCCCGCAGCAGGGGTGACACCCCCTGGCACGGGGAGCATTGCCCCCAAATGGGGTGACACCCCCTGTCGCGAGGCTACGGGGATGATGTCCCCCTGCCACGGGTGAGTGGTCTCTGCATCACCGCTGCCGCGAGGGCATCGCCTCTGCGTCGTCCACTGCTGGGGTGCCGACGTCGTGAACCCCCCTCCGCTTCATGCAAGGGTCGTCCTAGTCCACAAACGTCATCATTTAGGAGATATTCATGATTGCGTTGTCCCTCATTTAATCATCGTTTATATAAATTGTATAAAATTTTAATGTTTTATCTTCTATAGGTTTAATTTTTCACACGATTGTTTGTCTTTGATTAGGTGATCAAAATATTCACAAAGGATTCTGCTGATCATCTTATCATACATTGCTTTCACTAGTGACGATAGTATCTATTCAAAATTTTTACACTTATCATCCTATAATATATAAAATATTTATTTTTATATATTTCTTTTATTGTAAAAATTCATTAT
>JBAMHZ010390025.1:0-12171 GCA_037177395.1 Alpinia galanga
TATTTATTGTATTCCTCTGTGCTAACTCATTGTAGCAAGACGAACGAGCAAATGACGATAGATTTGGGGGAAACGTCTATTCACCCCCCCCTCTAGCCGGCGCAACGATCCCAACAAGTAGCACTTGATTATTTTTTTTCAAAATGATCATTATCTAAAGTTTGATAAATGATGAAAAAAGCCTTCTCATCCCGCTTTTCTCGAATTTCTTAAGTTATTCTTTTGAACTTGAGATAATACTGAATCATCACTAGGCTTATTACAGTCTTTCTCTATAATCTCCTAAATATCATGAGTTCTAAGGAGCATCTTCATCTTAATGCTCCAATTATCATAGTTATTTATCTTGAGCATTAGAATTTGAAAAGAAATCACACATTCATTCATTGTTGCTCTTACTTCGAAAAGAACCTTATTTGATACCACTTTATTGGAATGAAAAGTTTATGAAATAAGAATTACTCTTATATGGAAAAGGAAATAAAAGAACTTAATTTTCTTGAAATCTTTTTGACTTTATAATAACATGTGACCTCATATCCTATTTGTACTAGTTTCTTCTGATCAATGATTAGGATTATATTAACTCATACTTAATCTAATGGCTATTAAAGATTATATATAATTCTCTAAATTATTCTACTTCAATCCACTACAAATACATCAATTAAAATATAAGAGTTTGAAATGTTACCTCACAGTAGGTGCTGCCGGCGGACCAAAACAATAAATTTTTTCATTATTAAAAAAAATTAAGTATTTCAATTGTAAAAAACACTTCTCTTCCAAACGCTAAGAAATTATAATTGCAAGGATAGCGGTCGCTGAGATTATAAACATGTAAATAATTTATTAATCACTAAAAGTTGCCCAATTCTCAGCTTGTGCATCGAAAAGAATCAATCTTTATTAATCACTCCTCAAAGGTGCACTGCACTGCAACATTCACAAACATGATTAACTAATTTATTTTGAATCTAAAAGTTTTCTCACACTCTTCAAATGTTGCAATACACCTGTACAAGAACCCTAGAACCTATACAAAGTTCAAGCACACAATTGTGGCACCACAGTGTTATGTTTCTCTAGAGTTAGTGAGCTTGCAGGTGATCAATGGGTGACCTGGGAGCATGCACCGTAGACAAGGTTGAGATTTCATTAGTTGGTAGAAAGAGAAAAGGAAATCAATTCAGTCTTGATCCCTTTGTCTGAAACTTGCATATATCAAAAGCTTATACAATACAGCATCATTCGATGCAAGTTACAGTTGCAGTCTTGGAGATTTTAGCCACTGGAGGCGAAGAGGAAGAAAGCCGATGGAGCACCACTTGAGAATTTGACCAAAAGATGTGCTGCAATAGTTGTCATATCTGAGAAATTATATTTCCTGGTCAGCATTCTCCAGCCAAATACTGGAACAGAAAGAAAGAGTTGCCAAGACCTGCATGCCAAAAGTAGAGTAAAAACCATGAACAACAAACTGAAGTTATGCCTCAAAATGTTTGCTCTGAAGATCCATACTGATTGTGCCAAATGTTTGCTTTGGCTTTGACTTTGGCACTGAAGAAAGCCAGATGGGATTGATAAAAAAGGGTTTGCAGAGCCAATGCATCAATTTACCATCATCAAATCTGAGCAAGAAAGCAGTTTTGCTCATTTCTGTACTCGCCGTTCTGGTTCCTGATTTATCCTCCTTTATATATAGGGGCAGCGATGAGGAATCACTAATATGACAATTTCATATTTTAAAAAAGCAGCTCCTACCAATGAGAATAAGCAAGTGAAGTCGAAGGAAAGCCCGGAGAGAAAGGATTAAGCCATTGGAGTTTCACCCAACTAATTTTGAAATTTTCAGATAAATTTAAAACACAATTCATGCACACTCACAAAATCGATCTCCAAAATATTTACTCAAACAGACTTTTTTTTTAATCCCTTTATCCTTCTTAAATTGAACTGAATAATATGAAAATATAGATATTCGAGTTTGATCTTGAAAAATATATATGATATTCGAAAAAGTTTGAAAATAGAGAAATAAATAGAATTCGTTTGA
This sequence comes from Alpinia galanga, assembly GCA_037177395.1. Taxonomy (NCBI): domain Eukaryota; kingdom Viridiplantae; phylum Streptophyta; class Magnoliopsida; order Zingiberales; family Zingiberaceae; genus Alpinia; species Alpinia galanga. The sequence continues at coordinate 2,057 of JBAMHZ010390025.1, forward strand.
TATTCAATACGAATTCGAGTTGTTTAAATCTCGATTCGAGTAAAATCGAACTATAATTAAAAAAATAATTTGATTTTGATTTGAATTATTCAAACTAAAATCGATCCTAATTTTAGAGATGTAATTTGGATGAAGCTGCAAGCTGGGCCGATTCTGATCCCTCTCCCAGACCTGGCATTGCCCGGCCCAACTCCGACAAGCCCGGGCCCACGAAATTTAGTCGAACAGGCGCCCGAGTGAGTGCAAACTTAACGCCGTTTTTAAAAGGAACAGAGCAGCCTGCCACTGTCTGCGAGTCTACGCCTCAACTCCTTGGCCGAGGCTGAGCTGTGAGTCAGTCGCCACGGGAGGACGAGGCAAGAAGCCTTCATTGATTTCCAGAGAAAGGCAAAGCAGAGCAAGTAATGGGAGCAGTGATTGATTCAGTAGCACCGAGGGGACAGGCACGGCCGGGAAATGGGCAAAGCAACTCCAGGTCTTGTCACCCACCCAATAAATAACTACCATTAAAGAAGCCAGGAACATAAACCCACCCCCTCCACCACCCAATAAATTAACATCTTTTTCCTCTTTCCTTCTCTCGCCTTCATTTATTCATAATAAAAGGCAAAGTTCAAGGATCCACAAGCATTGACTGGCAATGCTCTTTCTCTCCCTCTCTCTTCTAGTCAGTAAGCTCTTCCTGAAGCAAAGAGAGGTCGATGCCAGACTTAAAAAGGCTCTTTTACATTATTCCACCAGAAGATTGGAGATCAGGGTTGCAAATGGCAGTTTCTCTCGGCGAGTTGACAAGTCTGCAGACCCATGCCGTAGCTCTAGATGGGCTGCTGCATAAAGTGGTGGTCCAAAGCTAGTCTAAGTGGATTGGGGATGGCCATGAGGAGCAGCCTGGTGCACTTTTTATATTGTCCATGAAAAATGAAAAGGAGAGGCTGAAAGATCTCTTATGGGTTGTTTTATATTGCTATGAACAATGAAATGAAAAGAAGAGGATGAAAGATCTCTAACAAGTGTCGTTCATGGCCATGAGCGATGCAATTGCACGATGATTTCATTTGTGAAATTACTGTATTAGTGATTTTTTATTACTGTCTATATATGTGAAAGAGGGTAAATTAGGATGTCAGATAGACAATGCAGAAATACAGAGTTATTAGTAGTCTGACGGTGAACTTCAGAAATCGACCTTTTGCCCTTTTAAGTCTTAATATGACTGTACTGACTATCTAGATTAGTCCTAAGGGCTGATTTCATTTCTCTCACGATATATATAATTTGTGCTTTAGATTTATCACACTGGAAAAAAAAAAAAAAAGAGAGAGAGAGCAAATGTTTAGATTGGAACGCCTATTGAGAATGAAATATTTTACAAATAAATTGAGCTTTTTTGGGATTAGTAGGGAGGAATTTAAGGCTAACCCTTCATAAATAATGACATGCTTTCTAACATCGAAGGAAGGACTAATGGGTGGTTTATTCGTGCATAAACTCTCATACTAGAAGTTGAGTTATGGGTGTTCGATAAGGGTCTACTATTAATGTGGGAAATGAGAATTAAAGAGTTGCAAACTAAAATGAATAGTCTTAGTCTTTTAGCTCGTGTTAAAGTAAGTTAGAGAGATTCATCTGTGTTTTCTAAATTTACGTGGAATTAGATTGTTCATTTTTAAAATTTAATTGGATCTTGTATATAAAAAAAATAGAGAGAAGAGTCATGAGCCTCAATTTTTATTTTTATTTTTAAATGCTATGATAAATAATCGTGCCTGAACTAAATGGTGGCAAGAAAGAAAGAAAGCAAGAAAGAAAATTATCCTTTTGCTTTGATTTAAGGGCAATCACTTAATATTAACAAATGTCAATGCTTATTTTAAAAAGTAAATAAATATTTAGTTTTATTTAGTTAAAATTTTTTGGTGAAATACAGTATAATACTAAAAATAAAAATTGTGCTTATATATCTATAGACTAAAATATAAATAAATCTTTAGTGGGTAAAAATTGATTCTCAGAGAATTCATTATCATTGGCTCTTAAGTGTTTCTCATCTTATGTCGATCAATTGAAATCTTGATTTATCTCCTTCACAGATTAAGGACAATCCTAAAAGTTTGTTAATATTACAGTTTCGTTTTTTTTTTTTGTATTATATAGTTTTTTTAAAATTTTTTCTTCAGATCATAATTTCATTAAAAATGAACAAAAAATAATTTAATGGATGTTTTTCGTTAAAAGACTATTTAATTTAACTAACTTAGTTCGATTAGACTACTTTGCCAAAGTATTTGGATTAATTGAATAATTTGAGGAGTTATTATAGATTTAATTTGATAGATGTGAATAAACTCTTTAGTAAAATACAAAAAGGAACTCATATCAAAATTGCCTCATCAAATTATTAAAAAAAAAGAATTAGAATTTATAAAATTTACTTTAAGAAATTATAGGAAAAGAAGCTATAATTTTTGTCATAATTAAAAAAAAAATAGTATGAGTATACTAAAGTATATATGTGTGTATTTAGTAGAAGATATATATATGTATATCTGAATAAAAATATTTCTTGTACGAACCCATTTAATAGTTATATTTACATTTAAAAAAAAAAAATATGGAACCACTACATTAGCGGTCCCCCACCACTATCCCTACGTATAGAGGAGGGTAAATCAGGAACCCAAGGCGGTTAGTGCAGAAATGCGGAGTCATTGGTAGTCTGGCGATGAAACCTAGAAATCAATCTCTTACCCTTTTGGACTTTAATATAGCTGTGCTAGTCATCTGAACAAGCCCTGGGAACAGTTATATTTATATTTAAATACTATGAGGAGGGGATGAATAATCAAAATCCTAAAACATAATTTCTCATAAAATAATAATAATAATAATAATAATAATAATAATAATAATAAAAAGAATAAATATAAAGAACCTTTGAAACTCTTTGACTTCCATCTGGTAGCCGCCCAAAGAGTTCAAATAGCCATCTCTTTGCTTTCTTAGAGAGTTTTATATTTGAGAATTTGATGTTCCAAAAAAATATAAAATATTTTCACTGACTTTTTATTTTTTTGTTAGCTAGCATTAAATATTTGAATTTTTGATCTGATTAATCTTTAAAATGATCAATTTTAATTTCATAAAAAAACTTTTTTATCGATCCTAAAAAGAAAAAAGAAAATAAAACAAACATATTTTCACTAACTCGTTGAGTCTTATAAAGGATGCTAATACTCCAATAAATATATTTTCTTTGCCTCCAATCGATTAGAATAGGCTCCACTTTGTCGCTCGGACATAAATGCTTATTGAACAACGAATGATTATGTCGACAAAAACCCTAAACTATATATTGGGCACAACAACAAAAGAACATTTTCATTTATTAAAATTTCATATTTAGTTAACTCATCTAATAATTGAACTGTCCATTCGATTAAATAAATCATCCAATTTGTTAGATTTTATTTGACCATCTTTTCCACTGGTTTTTTACATTCTCCAATATTAGATCATCTATGTCTAGAGATATCAAAAACAGACTTATTTATTAAGTGGTTTGAATTGATAATTTTAAATTGTCCACCTTAAAGATTAAATTAAATTAAACTATTAAATTCGAATGGACAATTGAGTAGTCTAGATTGAATGCTCTAAAAATTCTACTAAGTAGTCAGAACTCTGAGGATGAGTATCTGAGCAGATTGTTCAGAAATTAAGGAGTCAAAGTCTATGCTCAACTTATTTTTTTTTTAAATATATTCACTCCACCACTCATAGTACTTTAAAATTGTCGTGAGTGGTCCGTTCCCCAAGATATAATCAACTTAATTTAGTACAATTCGGATCCTTGAATTTATGTCTCTCTTATACATCCACGCGAGAAAGAGACTTTATTTGTATATTTGTTTATAATATATGATGCAGTCGTCTTCGTGTAGTCCTTCTCACTGAGCTTTTTGGGAGAAAGTTGAGTTCTCACGGCCACAAACAGTATCCTTACCAGTGACCTGTCAAAAGTAACACACGTTTAGTTGTTGCCGGTGCTCCAGTTTACAATCCTTTGATACTTAAGTCAGACAGGTGGATAAGGAAGAAAAAAAATAAATATTAGCAAGTATTTAGTTGTTAGAGTTCTCTCCTTAGCTTTTCCTCAACCTGTCTTCTTATAGCAACTCTGAGCCTCCTTCCACCACGAGTGCCCAGCTGATGGCTTCTGCCATGTTTTTAGGGAATAACCTCTATAAAAAATCTTTATATGGCAGGCCACATAAATAAAAATTGTTATTTGCAAAAGCCGTTTGGGGACCAGATGTGAAGAAAAGCTTCCTCTGTGCCTTAGGCCTTAGGCCTCTCAGGTCCCTTTCCCTGGAGTTACTTCGCTCTCGACTCGAGAGATTTAGGCTTTCACTCCTCTCAAAGTAGGTGGACTCTCGATTCAATAGACTTAGATTTTTTGTTCCTCCTGAGTAGCTCTGCTCTCAATTCGAGAGACTTAGGTCTTTTGCTTCTCTCGAATCACTCCGCTCCTAATTTGAGGGACTTAAGCCTTCTGCTCCTCCCGAGTCGCTCCACTCTCGACTTGAGAGACTTAGGCTTTCTACTTCTCCCTAGTCATTTACTCTCAACTCCAGGGACTTAGGTCTCCTACTCCTCTCAAATCGCTCTGCTTCCGATTCAAGGGACTTAGTTTTCTATTTTCTCTCAGTTTTCTATGTGACTTTTTTACTTAACTCTGCATACGATGCTCCTCGTTTGTGTGAGTGCTCACATTAATATATATATATATATTAAACTTGGATCAAAATAATTTAATTTTGGAAGCATTGTTTCTTAACACTGTTGAGGTAGACAAACTCTTTTGAAATTTGATTATATTTAATAATTTCGCTAAAAAATCTTAGATGATCACATAGGACTTCAATAAAATAAATAAAAGCATAGAACGTCGAAGAGAGGTATCAACTTTTAAATTTGGCTAGTTTATATTTATTTAGCAAATTTTACCAAAATTACTAAATGATTTTTTAGTCTCGAATAATAGAAAATGAGATCATAGAAAAATTATTTTTAAAAGAAAGACAGAAAAAAAAAACACAAAGATCAATCTTCAACTCTTAAATTTTAAATTTTTTTTTTTTTTCACTTTACATTAATTTTGGAGGGATTATTTATTTATTTATTTATTTTAATTTTGTTTATAATTCAGATATTTAAATTGTTAGAGATCCAATTAATGTCGACATCGGATAAATGTTTGCGAGAGTGCGTCAGACGAACTATTTATGATTTAGGTTTAGGTCGGAGAAGACATCTAAGATTTTTCACACGTGAATATGGACAAAGAAAAATGTGAAGCGCCTTTTGGAAAATTCTCCATGGAATCAGAATCACTTTCACTTAATTTTTTATTTAATAAAAATTTCAACATTATTATTTTATATAATGAATCATTGATAAATATTTTTATTATTTATTTAATGAAAATGTTTTTAGATTTTAAAGATGAATTATATAGAGCAATATTTTTTATTATTATTATTATGTGAAAACACGATATTACAATAATAAAGTAAATAGATAAAAGAAAAAAAATAAGAGAGAGAGAGATGAATGGGGGCAGTGTACGGAGCAGCTGTGTGTGTTCGTCGTAGTAGCAGCAGGAACAGGACAGAGCCTTGGTTTGTAAAAATTATGTATTATTAATCCCATTCCCAGAAGCAGAGCAAGGAAAGGCACGAACCAAGAAGAAGACGACGACTGCACAATGGCGAAACCTTCCGTGATGGCTGCTGCTTTCCTGCCTCCGCTGTAGCCCCCTCTATCTCCTTCCTGCTTTTCTTCCCGCCGCACCCACCCACCCCCCCGCCCCAATTCTCGCCTGCTGCTGCGCGCCCGGGAGCCATAGGATGGGGATCGATCTGAACACCATCGACGGAGGAGAGGAAGAGGAGGAGGAGGAGGAGGAGGAGGGGGAGGAAGAGATTGATGAGGTGACGCTGGCCGCCGCGAGTTCCGTCTGCCTGGAACTATGGCACGCCTGCGCCGGGCCGCGGGTTTGGCTGCCTAGGAAGGGGAGCCTCGTCGTGTACTTCCCGCAGGGTCACCTCGCGAAGCTCGGAGGCGTAGGCGAGGCTGAAGGAATCGATCTGCTACCTCATCTTCTCTGTCGTGTGGTGGATGTCAATCTCAAAGTGGGTGCTGGTGCCCTGTTGTTTTTTCCTTGGTTTCCATTTTGCTAGGCCTGGCGAATCCGGAAGAAAATGGCTTTGATTTCTTAATTTGGCAGGCGGAGGTGGATACTGACGAGGTGTACGCTGAGCTCTCCCTGGTCGCCGAGGACAAGGTTAGGTTAGAATCCTTTTGATGCGAAAATGAACCCCATCTGATGCAGAAGACCTCTTTTGCTGGATGAAAAATTTACCCTTGTTTCGGGTGAAATGCCCGCGGTCGTTGCAAGTTCTGGCATATAAATACCGTCGACACTTGCCTTCTTACCAACAAAATCTTTTCTTTTTGTGAACTCGAATCACTGGTGGTTTCTGCTGCGAAAATATTGGCAAGGAACAGTTTGCTGACTTATTCACTTATGATCGTATTGCCATTTCTGTCTCAGAAATTGGAGCAACAGCTTCAAGACGACGAGACTGGAGAAAATGGGCAAGTAGAGGAGAGTGATGGTTTCAGCCAGTCGCTTACTACACAGATGTTCTGTAAGACCCTGACTGCTTCTGACACTAGTAGCCATGGTGGTTTCTCTGTACCTCGCCGAGCTGCGGAAGACTGTTTCCCTCCTCTGGTAAGATTGTGCGATTCTTCATAGAAAACTAGTTTTTGAATGAGAAGCTAAGATGTAGATCTTGTATGAAACACATTGGACCTTTTAGTTGGATTGCCTCTTCCCCCTTTTTTTTTTTTTGCCACAGGATTATAGGCAGCAGAGGCCGTCACAGGAGATTGTTGCTAAGGACTTGCATGGCACTGAGTGGAGATTCCGTCATATCTACCGAGGTATTTTGAGGGATGCAGATTAGTCCATTGGTACTGGGAAATAGCATGGATGCCAAATGTGGACAACATGACATGTACAAGACATTTTCAGCATATACTAGAACAAATAAAATTAGTTGTTATTCAGGTTTTCAAGTTGCTGGCAGAATATATTTTTTAGAATTTTTTTTAACAGTACTACGTCTTTTGCAACTATAGTTTCAGTTGGACCTGCAACAAGGGTGTGTTTTGCTGTATTTTGGCATTAAACATTGAGATATGCAGCTTAGGATTGTCTTATTTGTTTTCTAAAGGTGAGAATTTTAATCACCGAGGATTTCTTTTAAACGGTTAACTATTTTCATTCTTGTATAGGACAACCCCGTAGACATCTGCTAACAACAGGATGGAGTGCATTTATTAACAAGAAAAAGCTTGTCTCTCGGGATGCTGTGCTCTTTCTTCTGTATGCATATATCCTTTCTGACATGGATTAGTTAGCTGCTTTAAACAATTTCTCTATTTAAATCAGTTTTTTCCCTACAAATTAGAGGTAACGATGGAGTGTTGAGGTTGGGAATAAGGAGAGACAATCAACTTAAGAGAAGCACTCATTTCCGTGCTATTAGCAGTCAAGAGAAATTTGGCTCACTTAGGGATGTAGCCGATGCTGTTTTCGCCAGAAAAGTATTCTGCATTAACTATGACCCAAGGTATGTGTTTCTCTGTGATATTTTTTTATAGCCTTCTTTGCTACCATAATTACAAGAATCTGAAAGTAGTGAAACTGTACATGGTGTGTAGGTATAAGTACTTAGATGCGTATAGGGTTAGATCTAAAAGAATTCACATCGATAAGTATGCCATTATGAATTTATTTTTGTTGGAAATTGCAAGTTAGAATGTATTTAGATACTCACAATTAACAGTGTCTGTATGATTATAAAGAACATCTTTGATTTTCCTCTTCTAGAAACAAATCAAGTAGAAATAGTTTTAAGTTTTAAGCATCTAATTCAGAAGAGGCAGCATTGTTCATCCTTTCATGTTTAGAGTAAGAATCAATTATAATTTTTTTTGTTATGTGTGATCCTCTTAATCAGAATGTAGCATTGATTGCTTGAATGCATAAACTATGAGCTATTAGTTTAATGGTTGTTGCATTTTGTTTAGGAGGTTGTCCATATAGGTAGAAGCAATTGAAAGAATTTTATAGGAGGTTGTACAAATTGGAGAAATGGTCATTGTTGGTAATGAGTTTAAAGTAGTGGAGAGTATCGGAGTCATGTACTATATATAAAGGACAGCTTGATGCAAGAAGTTCTTGCCAACGTGAAGTTCTGGGTAAGGATCAGACCATATTGAGTCTATTATATGCAACCTTGCCTTACATTGCAAGAGCCTGATTTTGCGACTTGAATCCATGATCACAGTCATGCGGCAAGAACTTTACTATTGCACTAAAGGCTCCCCTTCAGTCATGTACTATACATAGATATCTCCTTCTCTAAAAAAAAAGTATTATGCCCTCTTCTATTCACAGAATATTTGTCCAACCAATCCGTCACCATGTAGTTGATCTCATGTTCATAATTGGTAGCAAATTCTGTTTATGGTTCTTCCCTTGCCATATAGTTGATCTGCTTGAGCTGCTTGAGCTTAAGGGGGGAGTGATATAGGAATTGGATTAATCGGTTTATTGGTCTAGTAAGTTTAGTCCCACATTATTATGATTAGATTTAGGATTTTATAATGAATCTATATATACCTATGGTTATCTTATATATAAAAATGCAAATACAATATCATGTTTCCCTAAATCTCTAATTTTAACATTCATAAGTTACCATACCATAAACTTATTTTATATTAGTATTCACTATCACAAAGGAAAAAATTATTTGAGAAGAGATTAGGGCAAGTTAAAAGCTAAGGTGTTTATTTGATTTGCTTCAACCTAATCCATCTTCATATCATACGTCGTGTACATGCTGACATAGGCTACATGAGCCAACCATACATGGGGGATGTCATATGCTATTGGCCTTTGTGTCATACATATATACATCTTCCTATAGCTTTAAGACATTGTTAAGGACTAACGAACTTCAAAATGAACTTGTGATGACCAAGAGCTGATAGAATTTCTATGCTATGCTTTCGCATTTTAGTTTGCAAGTCTTCTAGATTTAGGAAGAGCAAATTGACTATCTTCATCAATTGGTCCAGATCAAAACTTTGGCAACTTCAACATCAATGAATCTGACATCATTTGGGTATAAATGCAATTTCTCTTCCTAAAAATTGATTTTTTGTTCATATAGTTGATAATTTTAAATTGCTTGCATTTAATTAGTTTTTTCTCTCACAAATTCATGCATATTACCGTCTAGTCATGAAAATCAAAATATCATTTTTTCCCAATTAGTTTAGACATCATTTAAAGTCGCTATGATTTGCTTTAGGAGAAAAAATTGATGTCTAATACCTTGACTTAGGTGGTAGAAGAAGGCATCTTGTTATGACTTGTGATTACATTTTTAAAGAAAGGTTGCAATGGGTAAAGACCTAGATTTAAGAGGTGCATGCCATGACCGCTTGTTTAGAATCAAGGTTTAGTGATAAGAGGATATGATCCGACCCACATGAAGAGAAAAAAACTTGAGGAGGCATGTCACTTGAGGTAATGCGGGATAGATGTCAATCTTATTGGAGACAAGTTTCTGGGTTATATTATTGGTGCAATGACACCAAATGAACAGTTGCAGTGGAGACCCTGCAACCTAGATGAGGAAGGTTGCTCCCTGGTTGTCACCAATATAATGTATTTTGGAGGGCTATAAAAACAGTGGTTCATTGGGCAATAATATAGACTCAATCTTCACGAAAGCTCACATCTAAAGATGAGGCTTTGTATGAGACATACATTAGCAGAATGCATGCTCTCTCAAGGAATCAACGGATAAAAGTGTAGAAGAGGAAAAGAAAGGAAAAAAAAACATAAGTGATTAGTTCTCCTGAGGGAGGTTTCTAAAATAAAGGTGAATTAGAGAGATACCTCTGTTGATTATTTTGGCTCTATTGGCCGTAGAGCAACCAACCTGTAAATGTGGTCTATGTAGTTC
>JBAMHZ010390135.1:0-12169 GCA_037177395.1 Alpinia galanga
GATCCCAACATTAAATTAGGAGCAAAAGGAAGTAGTTTGTTGTTAATTTCTTGTATCGAGCTTACAGGTAGAAGATCAATTGCAATACCTGTTAAGGGAAAATGTAAAGGACCTTGTTTTTTTGGTTGTGTATATTCACAGAAAGCCAAACAGTAACCCAATTTTTATTGAGATGGTGTGTTTGTTTCTCTTAAGATTTTTGTCACCTGTGATATATGCATATTGAATCATTTGTATCCAAACTTTTCTAAAGGAAATATTTTCAAGAGTCTTAACTTCTCTAAAATGGAGGCTTTGTTCAATTGAAATCTGTTTTGAACCTGATATTCATTTAATTGACTTGGTAATCTTAATAGTTGATGAAATTTACAGGATTATTCTGGAGACAAATCCAGGGTTAGAAGAGAGGTATGACTGCTAATCCTAATGTGAAAGAGAGGCATGATGCTGAGATAACTTTCGAAGACAAATCCAGGGTTGGAAGAGGTGGTATGACTGCTAAAGTAAAGGCTGCTGTTTATGCTGGCAATTTATGTATTGTACTTTCTTTTTCTCTTTCCCTTTTTTGGCAATTCATGTGTTCTACTTCCTAGAACAGTAATTAAGTAAACAATATTATGTTAATGTTAGACTCTTTATTTTTAATGGCAATTTAAATGTTGCCAATGTAACTAGAAATTGAATCGATTGGCTCCCCTAAAATATTTATTTTATAGGGAAGAATAACCACTCATTATTTTTTATTTTAAAAATTTATTTTATTTTAAAAAAAAATATTTTAGAGATCGATTTCCGAAGTCGATTTATAAATTAAAGACTAACTTAGGAAATCGATCTCTAAATTAGAAATCGATTACCGAAATCGTTAATTTAAAGACCGACTTAGGAAATCGGTCTCTAAATTAGAGACCGATTACCGAAATCGGTCTCTAAATTTAGAGACTGACTTCGGAAATCGGTCTCTAATATAGAGATCGATTTCGGTAATCGGTCTCTATTTAAAGACTGAATTACAAATCAGTCTCTAAATTTAGAGATCTATTTTTGAAATTGATCTCTAAATTAGAGATTAATGTAAAAGTCGGTCTCTAACTGTTAGGAACTAAAAATTTATAAACTGAAATATTCAGTTTATAATATAATTTGAGATGGAAAATCGCCTCTAAATTAAATTTTTCTTGTAGTACAGGATCAAATAACGAGCTAGCGATCGAAGTGCAATGAGTGATTGAAGAGGATGCATACCTCGCATCGCGCCACCCACTCGCAATGACCCACCGTCCACCCCGACCGCCGACCTGCTCTCTTCCGTGGAGAAGATGGACGATGAACCAGAAAAAGAAGAGGGTTGTGGCAGCTATAAAAACTGTTTTATAGGATCGGTGCATGAACTACCATTTGAACTCGATTCCGACTTCATCAAACGAGAAATACGACTTTGAAGACGACTTAAGCAGCGTTTTTCTTTCTGTAAATATATCAAATCACATTCGGACCCTAAATAAATAATTAATTAATTAATATTTTATTTATAAAAAAAAAAAAAGTCTCCCGATGCGTTGCCGTGTTGCACGTTTTGTAGTTTCCTACCGGGAGTCGCCTCCCGCGGACGACGTCACCGGCAACGCCGTCATCGATGACGTGGTTCAGTGTTTACTCGCAACTTCCGTTGACGTCATCGCATCAATCGTCATGTAGATTCCTTTTGATAACCGAGGTCCAAAGCGTAAATATCTCAAACCCCAAGCTACGCGCCAAAATTGACGAGCGACCGATGCAGTGACGTGTCGCGATGGCACCTCCCTGGAAGCTCCCGTAAAGTCACTCGGATAAACAGAACATCTTTCGACAGGTCCCATCAGACGCGGTTCGACTATTTTTTTTTTTTTGTTTTAAGATTCTCAAAATTAATCAATAAAATAAATAGCATTTTATCAAAATACGTTGTTAATTAAGAAATTCTACTATTTTTTACCAAATTCTGCTCTGATATCAATTTTTTCCCCTATAATAAACAACAAAAATTAGAGAGGTGACTTAGAACCCCTTTACCTAATTTTGCATAAATTTTATTTTTCTCCAATATACTAATAAAAAATTTACAAAGAATATTGTATATTTGAGTTTTTTTTAAAAAAATAAAAATAAAATAGTCATTGAATGGTGATGACGAACGCGGCTTCGCCCGTCACCAGTTGCTTTTAAAAGCTTCCATCGTCGCCATTTGCTTTCAATCCACTCGCTGCTTCCGACGAGCTGCCTACAGCAATTCGCATGGCAGAGAACTGCTCGGTGCTCGATCTGTGGGCGCGCAGCCCGGACTCGACCTGGATCAGCGAGGTCTCCGCCCGCGAGAACGCCGCCCTCACCAGAGCGCTCCAAATGTCCCTCTCCGACACCACCACCGCCTCCTCCTCCTCCGCCTCTTCCTCCTCACTCTCTGCCACCGATACCATCTCCTCGACTCCGATTCCGTATCGTGTGGCCCCCTCCTCGCCGTCTCCCTCGGATGCTTCCGCCGGAGACGCGTCTCTTCTCCGCGGCGCTGCCCTCGGGCCCTCGGCCGCCGGGAGGGTCTCCAAGCGGAAGACGCGCGCGGTGAAGCGGGCGGCTACGACCTACATCAAGGTGGATCTGCAGAACTTCCGGGAGATGGTGCAGCGGGTGACAGGAATCCGGGGGGACTGGGAGCCTTCGGAGTCGGTGGTGGAACCGGAGCCTGTGCGTCCCGCCTCGGCGTACCTGGAGCAGATCTGCCTGCCGACGCTCGACACGTCGGCGATTCTGCTGGGAAAAAGCGCGGTGGAAATCGCAGCGGAAGGCGGCGGCTTCTTCGGGCGCCCACCCCCGACGCCGGCGGTGATGCCCTCCTTCGATCTCGACTCCCTCGTCACGGCGTTCCCAACCCTTGATTCGTGGGGCGTCTTTTGACACGTGTTAACGGTGTGAAGAATGTACGGCTCAGATCGTTCTTTGTTTGTTTGTATTTATTTTTTTGCAAAAAAAAATAATAAATATTAGATGAATATCAAGCCTCTTCCCTAATTCATTCCACCGTTTAGCGGTATAGTATAAAACAGCAGTTTCACCGCAAATTGAGTAAAGAGCATTCTATTTTTTTTTTCACCACTGAAATTAAAACAATGATTTTTAAATAAGTATAATAATTAACACGAAACAAAAACAAATGATGAAAAAAACACATATTCAAAAAACAAGCATTCATCAGAGCACATGTATCACACGCAATTCACCGCAAAAACAGTATGAACGGTGTGAGCTCCATCGGACCATGTTATGGAGCCATATCCATATCCCTTGCTTGCTCCCTTGGCCTCGAAAGTGACGTCATAAGAGGCCTTTACCCCCCTCCTTGGGAAGATCAACCTCGCCGGCGAGACCTTGACCATGACCCCAGCTGGGGCGTCCACTGCAGCAGTGTAGGTTGCGTTCGGGGGCCCTATATTGGTCACCGTCCTACTTACCGTCTGCTTGCTCTCTAGCCGGGCAATGGAGATGGAAGGGTAGTTGATGTCGGAGATGAGGTCCGGAGAGGCGGCGTTATAGGGACAGCTGAAGTTGCTCCCTGAGATTGATCTTATGGCTTGGTCCTTGTAGCCGTAGCGGCAAAGGAAGAGGAGGTAATCTTCTGTGGCGGTTTCGAAGACTAAGCCTGGACTGAGGGCTCTGAGGGGACTTATTTCTCCTGCTCCCATGTCATGGAAGCTTGCACTGGCTAATTTGTGATTCGTCAGTGGTCTCCCGAGATTGTTGGTGACCGTGGCTGCAGTAGAAGAAATCGGATCTGAGATTGGAAAGGGCAGAGAAAAAAAACATAGTAGATGATGATTAGGTTTACCAGTCGTCATCAGCGCTGATCTGATCGCCGAAGGAGACCATCTCGGATGAGCTGATTTTACGAAGGCACTCGCACCGGCTACATGAGGGCAGGCCATTGAGGTTCCTGACTTGATGGCGAATTTTGATGGTTCTCGACCTTTAGGAACAGTTCCTGTATCAGATATCGGGATCGACGCTGCGACAATGCTGACTCCCGGAGCCATTACATCAGGCTGTTCCGAAAGAGAAAGGGGGGGGAAAAAAAGAGATGTAGAGAGCTATCGATTGATCGATTTGAATCAAAGAGAAGGAGATTCTTGAACCTTAAGAATGGCTTCTGTGAGTCCTCCAGGACCCCTCGAAGAGAAATATGCCACGACTGGTGCAGGTTTGATCTCCTTGGCTTCCTCCGATGGCAGAATCACAGCAGAAGGCTTTCTGCATTCGCCATGAAAAGCCACTGTGAACTTCGACGATACCAGTTTAGTGCAGAAGTATATCTTCGATCTAGAAAACTTACTTGGTCGAGTTTAAGTACTTCAGAATCTGAAGTCCAACATCGCTCCCTACCTCTGTGAATGGAAAGCTGCCAGAATCAAAGGGAACCCCTTTCTCATCGTCATCGATCAGAATCAGACCTTCAGCCCCAGCTCCTTCAGCAACCAACTTCTTTACTCGTCTCGTTAGGGTTGGATCAGTGTCGACACACACCAGTATTTTGCCAGAGGCTTTTCCCTCATCGATCGATCCAGGATAGCAATTGCTACGGTACCAAATTTGTGCACACACAGGTGAAGGTTTTGCATTCAGTATTAACCCTATACAAAAAGGTGTGTACCTTGCTTCTGAGACGGGACTATACTCGGCCGCTGCATCTCCAGCAAACACTAGCGAATACGATTCTGAACGAGTGAGATTCGAGAAATTTATGGCAGACCCCTGAGAACATCAACGATCGATCTGTCTCATGATACTTGCTAAAACTGTCTGCCTCAAACTTTAGTTTATTCTGCGAGCAAACCAAATTACCTTAAGCGAACTTCCATCTCCAAGGAGTATTGTTGACTGGAAAGCCCTGTCGATGCTGGAAGCTCCCACCGTGAAGATCCAGGGAGCGGAATTGACGACTGTATATGGATCCGGTCCGTCATTTCCGGCCGAGCAGACAACCAGCACGCCCCTTTGATTGGCATGGAATGCACCGATGGAGATGGGGTCGCTGAGGAAATCCGTCTGGAACGCGGAGCTCATTCCTATCGATATCGAGATCACGTCGACGCCGTCATGGACTGCGTCGTCGATCGCCTTCAGCACAGCGGAGCTAGCGCATCCGCCCAGTGAGCACGCCTTGTAGATGGCGAGCCTGCTTGAGGGAGAGCCTCCTTTGGCTACTCCCCGAGCAAGGCCATAGTAGCTAGCGTTCAGCACCACCGAGCCGGCGGCAGTGGAGGCTGTGTGCGTTCCGTGGCCCACGGAATCCCTCGCTGAGCCAGAGGCATTTGGCTTGTCTGTGTGAGTTCCTGGGCGAGCTTGGCTGGAGTAGTATCTTGCACCTATCAGCTTCCTTTACGAAGGAGATCAAATTATACATTTTGGCAAACAGTCTTCGAAGCTAACGAAGAATATGTGCAAATCCTCTTCGCTGAGTACCTGTTGCAGTCTGATTTTTTGAAGTCAGTTGCTTCCATGCAGGTGCCTTTCCACCTCGAAGGGATCTCCCCCATCCCAACGTCACTGAAGCTGGGTGATTCTGGCCATATTCCTTCCATGAAAAGAGAGCTCTTTCTAAGTAGAGTAAAATTAAGTAGCAATTTGAAAGATATGATACACTGATCAGTGTGAAGTACCAGTATCGATGATGCCAATTATTACATCATTGGAAGCTTTGTGTTGGAGCCTCCCTGCTCCAACGCAGGATTCTGCCTCCAAGAAGTCCCAAGAGCGTGTGGTATGGAGTCGAATAATTCGGTCTCGGAAAACCGACACCACCTCTTTGTTGTCTGGTTGAAGAAATGCACAACAAGATCTTAGTCCCCTGCGCTTAAATTAGTCGGTAAAGGATTGCTAAAATAGGCACAATTAAGTTCCATTGAAGCAACCAGATAGTAAAGCAGCTTCTTCTTCAGTAAGCATAGCTGAGAATCCCTTGAATGCATGATAGTAACTTTGAACCAAAGACACTCTTCCTTTCTCGGCACTGCGATGATATGGACATCAAGTTTTGGATATATTTGGTTGCACATTGTTCCAAAAATGATGTGTATATTACAGTTACCTTGGAAGAACAGAGGATAACATCTGCAAGTGAGATGCTTGTGAAGCTTCTTGGTCACCACCTTCAAGTATGCCCCCCATGTAAACAACATAAGGCTGGTATATAGGGAACAAATTCAAATATCCATCAAAACAAGAAAAATATGTTTAAGATGTTAGTTGATGATATTAACCATCGATAAGCTTAGAACAATTTGTAAAGCATGAAAGAGCTCGTATTGGCACAAAGCTGTTGTTTGTTTATGTTCAGTGTAATCTAAAAATAACCACAGCTAATTTCATACCTGGGGGGCCTTCTTCGAAATAACACCAGCCGAAAGAGAAGTGAGAATGAGGAAGAGAAGCCGCAAACATTTTGCCATTAGAGGACAACTTGGTGACACAAGGGAAGAAGCTGGTGATCAATTTATAGGAAAAGAATGTTGGAGCTTTGCATCAATGCAATCTGTTTCATGTGCACCACCCAAAGCTTTTAGTTGATGGATGCTCTCTCACACTGGATTACCAATACTTCCCTTTTGCTGATGCGTTTCCCTGCAGTTAAGAATCGATGAGGATGGTTAACCTGAAAAAATAGTCATAGCTGAATCTGAAATTTCCTTTTTCTTGGACTACAGAATGAAAGTTCTCTTCTCTAAAATGCAGACACACTTCTTTTGGATCTAAGCATGAACATTTGGCTTATGTTTTCGACGCCATTACAGCATAAAAATCTGAAAAGTCATGGCTTACAGGCAGCTGATGAGAATTTGAGACATGTAAAGCTCAAGTGTCAAGAACACTCATGGATGCCTCACATGACTAAAGTAGAAGCTAAGTTGCATATATTCTTGGTGGTCCTTTTCAAGGCTGTCTTGATCTGATTCTTCACTTACATTGGCTTCAATAATATGCAAAATTATTGACTGAAACCAGATTACTGAATTAAGCTCACTAATCATTGCTGTAGGATAAATCTGTTCTATCTGAAGTATAGTGAAAACTATATTAAGTGGCACATTAAGCAGGGTTTCTAATGAAGCTAGTGAATGGTTAAGGTGTTGTACAAGAAAGGCAGGAGTCCCTCAGAAGCAAGGAATTGTTTCCTTATGAAGAATAGATTGTTTTTTCTCTGTGATCTTTATGTTTGCATATAATGCTATGTGTAAAGCTAGTTGACAAGATGGAGTAGAGAATAATTTCACATGGTCAAACAAAACAGTTGTGCAATTTTTTTTTTCCTGGAGCAAACAAAACTCTATTACAAGAAGCATGTAGCATCCTTTCTCTAGACATTGTCTATGTTTGGCTGGCCAACACTTATCTGTCACTGAGATATTCATGTACATCTAACTCCATGCTAGGTAAAGCTAAGCAAGTGAAGTGTAAAAGCCATCCTACATGATATACTTGACAATGAACAAGCAAGGGATCTCCCGAGACTATTATTTGTGCATAATTCATATAATTAACTGATCAAATCGACACAAATATAAATACCAAAGAGCGCGTAAAGGCAGCTTTATAGAAACAAAAGTTCAATTTGGTTGAACAACCATTGACGCGAAGCAGGAAAAAGAATATATAGTCTCACAACTACAGAATTCAAAAAAAAAAAAAATGGTTGCTTAGGGAATACATTTTATAACTAAATTTCACTCACTTGGCCATCATGACCTTAACAAATTCCTCATAGTTAATCTGACCATCTCCATCAACATCGGCTTCACGAATCATTTCGTCAACTTCCTCATCGGTAAGCTTCTCCCCTAGGTTAGTCATCACATGACGAAGTTCAGCTGCTGAGATGAAGCCATTCTGATCCTTGTCAAACACACGGAAAGCTTCCTTCAACTCTTCCTCTGAATCTGTATCCTTCATCTTGCGGGCCATCAAATTAAGAAACTCTGGAAAATCAATCGTACCATTGCCATCTGCATCGACCTCATTTATCATGTCTTGCAATTCAGCCTCAGTTGGGTTCTGACCCAATGAACGCATTACCGTCCCAAGTTCCTTTGTGGTGATGCTACCTGTTTGAAAATCATAATTCCAGAGAATGAATTGCACAATTAGAATCTAATAATATCGTGTTTTTAGGTCTTGATGAATTTGAATATATCATTTGTAAGCATTTGGATTCATGAAACCAGTATTTAACAATAATGTTTCATTACCAATTCCAACTAAAACAAACCAACTATTCTAAGAAGAATACCCCAGGTGTTCAGTTGATAGTAAGTAGATAATACTTAAATTTAGCATAAACAAATTAGCAGACTAGTGACTATCAGCTTTATCTGGAACATCAAAAACATTGCAATAAGCCAAAAGAGAACAATGTGTAAGCACAAAACCTAGTAAACAAACAGTGGCGCTCCATGAGAAACAAAACAAGAAATTCAAATAAGCAATTCTTGTTCTGACAAATAAAACAGCAAAATTCTTGAGAACTTTTTCAACTTATTGCCTGTTTTAACTCCATGCTAGTTCTTTTTTCTCAGAAAAGGAAATAGTGGACTAAGCTACCAGTAATATATTAACAAGATATCAGCAAACAAAGAGCCTTAATTGCAAGTATAGCTAGGAATATGCCAGGACCAATATTCCACACCCTAATTATGTCTGATTGGGATTAGATTGTATATTTGTGGGAGTATCCATCATAACTAACATAGTTTTTTTTTTTGTCATAACAAGATATTTGCCAGTTGTTACCACTCAATATTCAGTTATTCACTTGGAATCATTGTACAAGACGCCTTCTTATCACTATAAGAACTATTTACCTTCAAATCAGATGTAACACAGAAAAGAAGATGAGATGTGTTGCCCAACCATAAATGTATCTTCTACGTTGCAAATTTGATTGGCTATTTACATGTAATGGACCATTGTAAATCCAACTTTTGAGCTCCTTCACATGTAGGGAATTCTAGGAGTGAAAATGTTGCACTAGGTATCTCTCCCATGCAAATCGCCTCACTAGCCAGAATCTACCTTGAAGTTAATCCCCAACTGTCTTCTTTTCCTCCTAAATCTCATCATTTATGTATCTCGATTAATCAATGATGTTTTGGTATTTTTACATTAGGTTAGTTACCATTCTATTAAATTATTAGGAAATGGCAACTATGTAAATTTGATGTTCTTATCACTCTCCCATAGGCGAGCGAGGGATTGAGCTAGTCCAAGCCCAACATATTTGTAGAATTGACTTAATTAGGTTTATGCTTTTCTTGAAACTATTGACCATTTCTCTTTTATTTGGAAATAAATCTCTGTATATTTGATGTTCTTATCACTATCACACAGGTGGGCTATCAACGAGGCTAGTTCAAGCCCAAAACATAAATTGAATTAATTAGTCTTATACTTTAGTTTGAAACTATTGGCACCAGCAAGACACAAACATGATCTAATTCTCAAAAACTATATTAAGTTACCATATCAAGTTGGATGCTATGCTCATTTATCCAAAAGCTTAAGCTATTGGCCAAATATATTACTCATTTGCTATATTCTTAAGAATACTAAATAATAAATGAATCACAGTTTTCCATCTTCACATATGAACATATAAAATACGAAGAAAAGAAAATTACTAAAGCATATATGCATGGATCAATAATCCTGGTAACAAAAATTATCAAATGATAGTGATGAAAAAAAAATTTTACTTCATCTTTATCACGTATTGTTTTCAACCACATCAGGTGTTCCCATTAGGAAGGTATTAGAGGAATGAGCCAGGAAGGTTAACTGAACTAAAATCTGAAAGAAATTTTTTTTAAAAAAAAAGTACACTCGGAAACGTGTACATAGAAAAGAAAAAGCGAAACAAATAAGAATGTTGGGTTAATATCCGACTACCGAACAAAAATCTCTCGAAGAACAAATTTTCGCTAGTGGAGTACAAAACCAACCACAATATCTGAAATCCACACAAGTTAGAGACGCGATGAAATTACTCGACCAACACTATATCGAAGCAGATCTAGGCATCTAAGCGAAGAGAAAGAAAATGGGGGTATAAGGGATCAGACCGTCGCCGTCCTTGTCGAACAAGCTGAATGCCTCCTTGAACTCTGCGATCTGGTTGTCGGTGAGTTTGTCCGCCATGGCTCCTGCGGGATTGCTCGATTGATCACACGGTGGAGAAGCAGAGAGGAAGGGGCGAGTGGTGCAGCGAGGGAGAGAAGACGAAGGCGAGAGGGCGATGAAATGGAGCAGCGAATGGACGAGAGAGTTTTCTGCCGCCGACTCCGCTCCTTTGGGCAGGGCAACACGTGTTCATTACATGATCAATTGCATAAATAAATAGCCGTTAGTTATTAGCACTATATATAGATATATGGCTTAAGATCGCGGAGCATAATTTGTTTGTGATATAAAGATATATAAAATAAATAAACATTAATAATTTTTTAAAAATAAAATAAAATAATATCCCATACGTCACTGTATTCCACTCTAAAGCACCATTTGGATATTATTATTGTAAACATTTTTAGAGACTCTAAATATTTACTGAATACACTATCCGGAACTCTAATTCAACAGTTTTGATAGTGTCAAATGCTGTATATCATATCCATTCAGATCTCTGCATTAAATATATAACTGTTTTACAAGGATTGCTCACGTTTCACTCGAAGTAACATCCTCGTAAAATGATGCCAAAAACAAAAAAGAACAAAATATACAGGAGTGTGTTAGCTACGGCTAGAATGAACCTGACTCAAAATTATTATCGAAGTGAATGAAAGAAAAAGCAGACCATGCACCAGACAAATCTATTCCATGAAGCGAGCTGAGGAGGGAATCATACTTCTCATCTCTGCGAGCGAACTTCTTGCGCAGTACATACTTTCTCAAACTCAATCTCGTCAAAAGATTTAGCATTCTCAGCAGCGTGCACCTGGGCCAAATTGGCATATTTGGTAGCAGACTGCACCGTGAAGGTCATCTCTTCTTCAGTAAGTTTCCTAAGAAATTTTGCAGGATTGCCTCCCCATATCTGTCACATGAGAAATGTGATTCAAATGATCAGTGAAATCTTTCAATCGTGTTCTTCACCATCAGACTGTGTTTCATTTTACCCTTATTCTGCCACTAAACTCTATGCAAGAATATCACTAATTTCTGTCTATCAATGAGTAAAAATCACTAATCTTATTTCATCAGGATTGTCCATGGGTGTCAGAGGAACTCCTCCAACATTAGTTGCATGAGAACTTCAAACGAAGTTTGAGATTAGTTAATCTAGACATTGTTGCATAATACAATTCCTCATCGGATTAGATACAGTTCTAGGGCAATCCAGCCTGGCAATAATCTGTCCCAGGTTCATTTTATAAATTTTATTTGTCAACAAAATGATAATTAAAATTGCTATGTGACCTCAGAGAAAGATCTCTCGTCATGTGGCAATGTCAAATCAACAGTTAAGCTGAAGTAGAAGTCGAGGCCGAGCTTGGTCAAAGTGAGCACAAATAGACTCAAGCCCGTCAGCAATCCGACATGTCTCGCCAACAACTTACCTCACTTGTGGCTCATCTCGGCTCGGCCAAAGATGCCCATCTGATACCTCGGTTCGGCCGGAGATGCCCATCCGACATCTCAACTCAGTCGAAGATGCTCATCTGACATCTCGGCTCGGCTAGTACTCATCTGACATCTCGGCTCGGCTAGTACCCATCTGACATCTCTACTCGACTAAAAATTAATACCCGTCTGATATGCCCGTCTGACATCTAGGTTCGATCGAAGCTATCTATTCGGTATTTCATCTCAACAAAAGGATTCATCAGATCGAACTCCCTGAAGGCCTAAGATAGAAAAAAAGAGAGGGTGACGTTACTCCACCAGTATATGCATTAACTACAATTCCCATGTTATACTGTAAGTACCCCGGGATAGTTTTGATGTGATCAATCGAGTTAAATTAGGTCCTGTTGTGTTTTGATGCCTTGTGTCTAAGTGTGCAGAAACTTAGGAGCACAAGAAGTTGAGCGGAAGACGCAACGAGCGAGAAGGATGGCACGGGAAGCGAGCGGACGTACTCGGTGCATCC